>QANZ01018613.1:6072-177555 GCA_003254925.1 Chamaecrista fasciculata
AACGATACATTATCAATTTATTTATCCCAAAAGAAATAGTCTTTGCTTGAAAAATAAAAATCATTCACATCTATGAATAAATTAGTTATTTAATATTTAATTGATATTTTTATGTTTTTTTATACAATTTAACATTAGAAGTTTTTTTTCAATAACTTTTATATAATATTTTCAATTTTAGATCATATATATTAATTCATATATCATTTTTATCGTAGATATTATTACCTTTTTAAAATACATTTTATATTTTTTTTCTTGAATTCTAAAAAGACATTTTACGACTTAAATGAAAATTTAGGACGATTTAAATTTCAAATATGATTATCTAGACTTATGTGTAACTTATCCATATTATCAAAAAAAAATGTGTAACTTATCCTCAATATATTTTCAATATCTTTTAATCATATGTATATCTTATATTATATGGCTCCACCCCTTTCTGGTCGTCCATGTTTAAAATTATAGTCTATGAAATTAAAAATAAGAGAAAATTTACTATTTGGTCTCTCTTTCTTTACTAAGTTAACAGTTTAGTCCGTTATTTATTTTACATACATATTTGCGTGTCCGTTAGGGCACTCAAAGCCCCTAGTATATATATATATGTGTGTGTTATTTATGTTTTATTAAAAGAAATATTAAGTTTGAAGTTTAAACTAAAATATTGGAATATTATTTTAGTCTTTAAAATAAAATAAATATTATTTTAAGTTTGCAAATATATATAACATTTTTTGCTCAAAGTGCAAATTTGGTCTCATATCTTTTGTTGAATTCCCAATTTGGTCTTATATTTTTTTGTTGCACTTTTAGTCTTATATCTTTGCAAAAGGTCTCAATTTGGTCCTATATCATTTTTTATCTCATATCTTTTGGTTAAGTTGTGTAATTGATCTCATATCTTTGTAAAATGATAAACTAACGGAGTAACGGATGATTCTTTTGTAAAGATATATGATCACTTCTGCACCTGACCCAAAGATATAGGACCAATTTTGTAATTGACTTATAGATATGAAACCAGATCTGCAACAAAAAAAAATATGAGACCAAATTTGAAACTAACCCAAAGATATGGGACCAAATCTGTAACAAAAAAAAGATATAAGACCAAATTGAGAACTAAGCCAAAGATATGAGACCAAATTTACACTTTGATCTACTTTTTTTATATTTATAAGAGTTATTTAATACTTTTTAACCACTGTCTCAAGAGTACTTATTAGCTAAAATTTTTTTATTACCTTCGAGCGTGCTTCTCAAGAGTTTTTTATTTGCTTATCATTTTGTAAGAGTTATATAATAAACATGAGAAAAAAGATCCTCTTTATGAACCATAGAATTTTCTTACCCATCCTATCTAGTTCAATAATTAGTATATAACACATTGTTGAACATTTGAACACTTGAACCTCAATTCGTCTGGCCCACACTTACTTGATTCAATTGACAAGAGTTTCTTGCATTTTGCACAAATAGTCCACAAACATACATGTAAACCACATCTTAAAATTAAGTCAAAGTGTGTGCACGCGAATAACATGACCACACCTGTTTAATATAGTTCATACTTGTATTCTTAAGTTTTAAATTCAAAATAACATCTAATTGTTAAGTGCAATATCTCAAAAAATTAAAAATCATTTCAGATTTGTTGTTGAATTTTGATTAATATTTTAACAAAAAAGACAAATTTGATTGTAATTACTTTTTTAACAACTAAATATTATAAATTTATATTTTATTATCTAAATTAAGAAATCTATTTGTACCAAAAACAAATCTACAACATTTCAATATCAAATAATTAATTTACTCTTTTTTATTACTTTATAAATTTTGTTGACTTTTGAGGCCCAAATACATTAATGGGGGATGAATTTGATCAGATTATGAATTGCCCCATTAGAAAAATTTTAGAGAAAAAAACAACAACACTAGAACAATCTCAATCGAATGTCGAACGTGCCCATGTGGTTTGGTATCCTATAAATTTACCCTTATTTTTATGTGTTTTCGTCCCAAATTTGGTTCTAAGACTCCATCTTCCTTTAAATTTATAATATACAATTTGATAAAGTAATCTTAAAATTAAAATTGAAAATCACTTCAAACTTTTTTTATTATAAAAAAAATCACTTCAAATGTTGGGACAAAAAAGTGTTATGCATTTAAAGAAGACCAGAACAATAAAACTGTGGTTTGATTGGTTATTCTAACGGCTTTGAATATTACTCCCTCTCTGTATATCTAATGTTTAAAATAAATACATACATATCAATAAAATAATTAGTTTACCTAAAATAAAGATAAAAATGAGTTAAAAAGTCTAAATTATCCCTATTAAATTACTCCTAGTTACTCATACGAAGTCAATAGTAGCTTTGATGACTCTACTTTATTTAATAGAGATAGAATGGTAAAAAAAAATAATTAATATTCTCTTGAATTAATAAAAAATTAAATATTTTAAAATAAAAAAATATTTCTCCAAAAAAACCAGATATTTAGTACCGAAAGTAGTATTATATTAGACCCAAAACTAAGTGATAAGTTTGAAAGGAAAAAACGGCTAGTTTGGCAAAGAGTGAGAGTGACGATGCTGAATTGCTGATGTACCCATTCAACGTTTCTCAAAAGTCAAAATTGTACCGTTGGCGTCGGATCTGTGTTGCCGCTTTACACGCCTAATTTTACTAGTTATAAATGGGAATCATCAATTCATCATGGACAAAAATTAAATTACAAGTTAAGTATTATTAATTTTTATTGCCAAACCAAACTATATATGAGAAACATATTATTTTTTAATAATGCTCAGATTTGGATCAAACTTCAAAGTAGGTATAAAAATTAATAATTATTTTAATGTTTTTTATAGCCAAATCCTTTTTTTTTTTACAAAAATTTTTTTTTGATTTAAAACTTATGGCCAAAATGCACAAACACCCCCAAAGTTTTAGGGTGGGTGCATATAACACCCCTGAGTTTTCAATTTGTGCAAATAGGATCCCTGAGTTTTCAATTATGTGCAAATAACACTCTTATCTTAAATTTCTATTTATTTAGTGAGGGTATAATAGTAATTTTATAAAAAATTTAGGTCAAAGTCTTATTTTAGTCCTTTAAATTTGCTTAAAGTTTTGTTTTGGTCCCTCAAGTTTTCAAAAAGTTATAGTCCCTATTCAATTTCTATCTAATTTTTCTGTTAAATAAAAGAAAAAATTGGTTTAAATTTCTTAAAAGTTTTATTTTTTTATTAAGGTCCTTTCTTTATATAATAGGACCAAAATGTAAACAAGAAATAATAAATAAGGATTTGAAACAATTTTGCCCAAAAGAAAAAACCCAAATCCACTCTTCTCCTTTTACAATCACGCCTCCTTCTTTTAGCGCATATTGTATTTTTGGTCCATCCTATTTTTTGAAATTTGCAGCTTGGTCCCTCTTAAATAAAAAAGTTGGTAAGCAAGACCTTAAGGAAAGATCTTCTATAAGTTCAGGTGGCTGGAAATTGAATAGAGACTATAACTTTTTTAAAATTTGAGGGACCAAAACAAAACTTTAAGCAAATTTAAAGGACTAAAATAAGACTTTAGCCTAGATTTTTTATAAAATTACTATTATACCCTCACTAAATAAATAGAAATTTAAGATAATGGTGTTATTTGCACATAATTGAAAACTCAGGGGTCCTATTTGCACAAATTGAAAACTCAGGGGTGTTATGTGCACCCACCCTAAAACTCAGGGGTGTCTGTGTATTTTGGCCAAAACTTATTTAAGTTAATTTATGTCATTTACAATCATTGAAAATAAATAATAAGATTATAAATATAGAAATATCTTTAAATTAGTCAAATATTTTAAAATTTGTTAATATTTTATTTTTTTTACAATTCTACTCATGATGTTTTTTTGAAATTAATATTATACCTATTTATAATTGTAATCAATTTAATTTTTTTGTTAGTGCCAATGATTAAAATTTATTGACAAATCTTATGTAATTTTATATTTTGTCAAAATTACACTACTAAAGTCAAAAAATTATATTTATTGTGAAATTTGAATTAATGTTTTAGTAAATGAGCTAAACTAATTGTAAATGTATCTTGTAAGTGCTAAATCATACATTTTCATGTTTCAGATACTCAATTGATATATTTATCTTCTTTCAAATTTCAAGAATTAAACATTAATTTACTCTAAACTCTAAAGTTTTTAGGTAAGTCTTCATATCCAAATCTATTTATATTTTTTCTAAAGAAAACCTTTTTTTTAATCATGGAATTTATACCGAGTCAACCTATTTATTATTGAATAATTGAAATATACAATTTAATGGTTAAAATATTGCATCCGTCAATGATTTAGTTTTTGATTTAAATTCAATGACCAAAAATTACAAATGTAATACAGATTAATTGATTAAAAAGTATAAATTCAAAGACTAAAATAGTACAAAATTCTAATCCATAAACTAAATCATTGACAATTATAATATTTCATAGACAAAATCGAATATTTCAATTAAACATAAACTAATTCATTAACTTAATATAAATTAAACAATCAAATAGGATGTTCTCTCTACTTTTTACTATGATCTACACTTGAATTCACAAAGTAGGTTTGGAAAAAAAGAAGAAGCAAAATATTCATTGAACAACAGTATTTTGGTATTTTTCATAAAATTCATTGTATTATTTTTAATCAATTAATAATTAAATTTAAAATATCAGTTTAATTTTTTTCAACTATTATATGGGGTCAAACAATTAACTTTATACATGTTTATTATTTAATAGTCGACAACGTGGTTCTCACTAAACACCAAAAAGAGATCACATAGCCACGTGGTGAGTGCCAAAAAAATTTTTAAAAAAAAGTGAGAAGATTTGTTTTTAAGTGTTAAACAAAAGTGATGGAACCAAGTCAATTGATGTTGGAAAATTTTCGAAGGAGTGACTTCTAAATGTGTGTGTATATATATATATACATTAGAGGCTTTGTGTGTCCTAATGGGCACGCAAATATGTATGTAAAATAAATGAAAGACTAAATCGNGGATATTGGATATATCCGATTTTTTAATTAGGATATCCTATCTTATATCCATTATTTTCGGATATTTTGGATATTTAGGGTATCCGTTGGATACCGGATATCGGATAGGATAGAATACGGATATTGAGAAGAATGAACGGATACGGATACGGATACGGATATTGAAAAATTTTCGGATATCCTATCCGTTGTCATCCCTATATATTATCAAAAACTCCTTCATCCATCTTGTATCTCTTTTTAAACCCCCCTTTCACTATTCACAAAACACACGTGGGAGAGAGAGAGTGAAACTGACAGAGTGAAATGAGTTAAGATGAAAAATGTCTTAGAGTGATAAAAAATTTAGAGTTTTACAAAAATATGGGGGATCACCATTTTGTTTTAGAGAAAATAATTCATTTTGAAGGATTGGAGGGCCACCACTATTTTATGAAAGTAAGTATTGCAATTTTATTATTGATAATTTATATGATTTTTTTATATAGTTTTTATAGTAATTTGGTTTGTGAATATTGATGCAATTTTTTTGGATGAAGGAGTTATTGGTAGTAAGTGAGAATAAATGTCAAATTTCAAATAATTCATTGAGACTTATTTTTAATTAATGGGGGTTGGGGAGGCTCGTTAGGAAGTAAATATGAATTTACTTTCCTTAGCAGACTGGTTCTCGTCTGGGGATATGCAGACGAGGCCGCTCAGCACCGAACACGTGTCTGTCCGATGCAGAGCAACCAATTTTTTTTAAAAAAATATATAAAAATAAAAATATCAGATGTAGAATCAAATAAAGAAATCTTTATATCTGAGCTTTTTATTGACCTAACTTTAATTTTCTAGACACGAGAAAAGGCCCTGACCCAAAAGATGGGTTGGTCAATATTTCTATTTTTTACCAGACGTATTGTTTATTGTGTTATTTTTATGAAGTTAGAAATAATTTATTCACACAACCAGGGTTTGAGAATTTGTAGTAAATACGATAAGATTAAAATTTCACAATATTACTTCGACGGTCAAAATCAATAAATATAAAAGAAAAGAACAAAAATCAAAAGAAAATATATTCAATAAAGAGCAAACCTTGATATATAAGGGGGCTAGAGGAAGAAGGAAAATAGTTGAATGTACTTAAAAGTGATTATAAATAATTATAGAGGATGGGTGAAAGATGTGAATTCTCCATGGACCATCATGGGCTACTCATTTATCACTTTTGTTTTCCCATTATACCAAACAAATTATGAAAGTACTTTTCAAAAAATACACTATATTAGTTTGTTAAATGTATAAAAAATGAAAATTAATCTTTACGAAAAAGGTTATTAATGGGTGAATTATGTGAAAGGAAATGAATTTCTTTAAAGTAAAACAACATAATATTTCGAAATTTAAGGAAATAATACTTTTTGTGTGGTTTTGAACAAAATTACACAGTAATGGTCGATATTATGATCGATTGAAGCAAATAAACAACATGCAGTTAGATTTATGCGTATATCAATTACAATATTCCAACACTCGTTTTTGTCATTAATTTTGAAGAGGTCTCTGGCCGGAGAAAAAAAACATTTAGAAGAGATCTTTAGAAAAAAAAAAAAGGAATGTACCATTATCATATATCATTTTAGTGTTGCACTAGAAATAATCCCATCCATGAACAATTAAAGGTTCAATTGTGATTAAACTTGACATTTTTTTTTTGTGTTAAAAGGATATTTCTATTCATGAGAAAATGACACAAAGCCATACAATAATTGAGAGACAAGTAAGACATAGATCTAATAATTTGAACAATTAAAGGTTGAGTCATTCAATCTGTAGACTAATTGTGATTGTTAAAAAATCTATGAAGCATGGACACTGACACACACGAGACACGACACAGATACATTGACATGCCAGATTCTTAAAATTATACGACACGACACGACATATATTTATATATATAAATAATTAAAAATCCATAAATTTTGATAAAAATTTTAAAATTACAATATCTACCGTAATATATGTCATATATGATATTATTTTCTATTATTTGTCATGATAAAGTCACAAAAAATTAATTTTATATTCTGAAACTTATGAATATATATCATTTGAGTGTCATATGGGTGTCAGACACGGACATATATCTAACACGATGACACACTGTTAAAAATAAAGTAATCGTGCTTCGTATAGATCAACAAAAGCCTTCAATCATTCACATCATGGACTTTTCAAAGGTAACATAGTTTACTATATCCTTGGCCCATGTAGTTTTGGGGCGAACCGGCCATGTACAATATATCCAACGTTTCACTTTTTTTTTTCACGTTTTTGCACATGGTGTCACGCTCGATTTTTTATTTTTAAAGTAGATTAATTATTTAAATAATTAGTCACTCAAAAATAAATATGAAATGAGTATGAAACTCTCTACAAATGATAATATTATTAAGATAAAGGCTAAAGTCTCAAATTGGTCCCTTATGTATGGATAGATTTTAAATTAAACCCTTATTTTTCATTTTTATTTCAAATCGTTCCTACATGTTTCCATAACGTTTTAAATTGGTTTCACACTTACTTTCGAGACACGATTTGACCTCATTTGTTAGCGAACTTAATTGGGTATGGAAAGAATTCTTCAAGAATTAACAAATAGTTTTGAACTCGTATTTATATTTGAAACGAAAAATAAATGACTAATTTCATTTGTTTAACCGTGAAATGAGTTAGCTACTTTTGAGATACGATTTGACCTCAATTGTTATTGGTACCAAAGTATTCGTCAAAGAAACTCTTAACTCTGAATTCGTTGCATTTGAGCTTAATTTTCGAGAAATACGATCACGTTCAGTGTCTTTTAGACCGGTTTGAAATATCATGAAAACATATAAAATGAATCTGAAACAAACGAAAGATAAGGATTCAATTTGAAATCTACCCATATATATAAGGACCAATTTGAGAGTTTGGCGGTAAGCATGACTATCAGGATTAGATAAACAATGAATTAACGACAGATTTAGCATCAATTTCCAATTTCCTCCAACAAATCAAACAGGAAAGGCTTTAGGTTATTTAAAGCTTCAATTCCATAAGCGTCTTTGCTACTTCGAAATTTCTGGCTTTTTTCACTCTGTACTGCTTTATTCATGGGAATTGGAGACATTGTTATTAGATGCAACACATAATTTTTCTTACTCTGGTAGGGTTGGAATTAAACGAAAATGAGAGCATGGGTAGTTTAATTTCTCAATTACTGTTAAAATCAATGTTTACTCATTTACTTGTGCACAGAACAAAAATATTGAGCTTCCAAAATCTCGCTTTGCTTCCACCAAGAAGACGACCTTCATTGCATTCACAATACCAAAATGGGAGCTATAAGACCGTTCAACAATACATGGGTCCTATTCTTGCCTCTTTGGTATTTTGCTCTCATCATTTTTGCACTGCCTTTCAACTGTTTGATGAAATGCCTCAGAGAGTTTTTAAAAAACCCAAAATTGTGACTGCTGCCATTGAACACTGTGTATCCTTAAAAATAGGTTCCTTAGCTTATCTTCCCACTTTTACATCTCTAGTTACATTCTATTCCAAGGATGGGGATTTCAGATCTTCAAGGTATTTATTTGATGAGATTCAAAACAGAGATGTGATTGCTTGGAATGCTATTATTGCAGCATCTGTTGAAAATAAGCTCTACAAGACAGCTATGAACTTCTTTGAGAAGATGATCAAAACCCAAACAGGGTTTGATTCCACCACTCTATTGCTTATGGTGTCTACTTCACTATACACGAATAACTTTGAGCAAGGACAGGCAATTCATTGCTTGAGTATTAAAGCCGGGATGCTTGCAGATATTAGTTTAAGTAATGCTCTTATTAACATGTATGCAAAATCTGGCGTTTTGAGCTCATCTGAGTGTCTTTTCTCAGAAAGAAAGTATAAAGATGTTGTTTCATGGAATTCGGTAATGAGGGCAAGTCTTTACAATGGAAATCCTAAGAAATCACTGTATTACTTCAAAGATATGGTATTTTCTGGAGAAGAACCAGACAGCATCAGCCTGTCTTGTGTTATATCTGCATCTTCTGCTTTACGAGAGCTAGATTTCGGTAGGTCGATTCACGGGCTGGGAATCAAGCTGTCTTACCAGGATAGCTTGCATGTCCCAGTGCTCAACTCTCTCATTTCGTTATATTTACGATGTGGAGACATTCAAGGTGCGGAAACTGTATTCAGAGAAATGGCATGGAAAGATATTGTTTCATGGAATGCAATGATGGAAGGATATGCCTCAAATGGGAAGATTAATGAAGTATTTGATCTTCTCTTTGAAATGCAGATGACAGATTTTTTCCAACCTGATGTAGTAACATTGATTACCATACTATCACTTTGTGCAGAAATGATGCTTTTCAGAGAAGGAAGATCTGTCCATGGATTCGCACTTCGAAGACTGATGTTATCAAATCTGATGCTACAAAACAGCCTGATAGACATGTACTCAAAATGCGAACATGTAGAGAAAGCTCATTACTTGTTCCATTCTGCTAAAGAGAGGGACTTGGTCTCTTGGAATGCAATGATATCTGGGTATTCACTAAACGGGTACCCGAAAGAGGCCCAAAGATTGTTCAAGGAGCTTCTCCATGGGTCTCCTAATTGTAGTTTGTCAACTGTATTTGCTGTTCTTTCTTCCTGCAACTCCATGGATAGTTTCTTTTTTGGCAAATCAGTTCACTGCTGGCAGTTAAAATCAGGACTTCTGAACAATGTTCTCTTAGTTAATTCCCTCATACATATGTATATAAATTGTGGAGACCTAACAACCGCTTTCTCAGTTTTTCAAGAGAACTCTGCTTTCGCCGATACTGCTTCATGGAACACTCTAATTGTGGGCTGTGTAAAGGGTGAGCATTTCCATGAAGCTCTGAAAACTTTTAGTTTAATGAGACAAAAATCCTCAGTCAACTATGATTCCATAACCCTTGTGAATGTCTTGTCAGCATGTGCAAATCTTGAGCTTCTTAACATAGGCCAATATCTCCACGGGCTTGTCGTTAAATCTCCTATAGGATCAGATACGCGGCTTGATAATTCCTTAATTACCATGTATGGAAGATGCAGGGACATCAAAAGTGCTAGATCAGTGTTTGAACTTTGCAATACTCCCAATCTGTGCTCATGGAATTGCATGATCTCAGTCCTATCTCATACCAAGGAAAGTAGAGAAGCACTGAAGCTATTTCGTCGTCTTCAGTTCATACCAAATGAGATAACTATTGTTAGTGTTCTCACTGCTTGTACTCAAATTGGAGTACTAAGATATGGAAAACAAGTCCATGCCCACATACTAAGGTCTGGTTTTCACGATAATTCTTTCGTATCCGCGGCTCTTGTGGACATGTATAGCAACAGTGGAAGATTGGACCTTGCTCTACAAGTATTCACACATTCAAAAGAGAAGTCTGAAGCTTCTTGGAACTCAATGATTTCTGCATATGGAAATCATGGAAATTGTAAGAAAGCAATGAAACTGTTTGATGAAATGTGTGAGTCTTCTACAACCAAGGTAACCAAGAGCACTTTTGTTAGCCTTTTATTAGCTTGCAGCCATTCAGGACTTGTTGATGAAGGCATTGGATATTATAACTGTATGTTTGAGAAATATGGTGTAAAACCTAAGATTGAACATCAAGTTTATGTGGTTGATATGCTAGGTCGATCTGGTAGGCTCAGTGAGGCTTATGAATTCATTAAGAGTTTGAAATGTAATGTAAGTTCAGGTTTGTGGGGTGCACTTTTAAGTGCTTGTAATTATCATGGAGAAATCAAGATGGGTCGAGAAATTGCTGAAATTTTGTTTGAGAGATATCCTCAGAATGTAGGATATTACATTTCATTGTCAAATATGTATGTTGGTGCAGGAAGCTGGAAAGATGCTATAGAGTTAAGAGAAACTATTGAGGATCAAGGATTAAGGAAGAGTGTGGGTTATAGTCGTATTGATGTTGGATTGGGATAACTAGTGATTAAATTTCTGATTTCTTGATATTGAGAGGGTTAGTTCCTTACAAGCCACCTTATTCTTAATTTTTCAAATACTCGTATTCTATTCAATATCCGATATCTAATAATACCAGATACTTTTTATGAGTGAATTTAAACGGGTATTCAAAATATCCATCTAAATTGTCATCTTTATACATACATATTTAAATAATTCAACATCTCAATCCTATTTAGTATTTATAGAAGTCATTAGACAAGAGCACTATTAAACATACCCGTAATTGATTTAGTTATAAAGCAAGAGTAAATTAATGCTTTGGTGTCTAAAAGATTATTGAGTTGATAATTTGGTCTTTAAAATGTTGGAATACACAATTTAATTCTTGAAAGATCAAAACAATATATTTATTAGTCATTTTCATGAATTAAATAATATATTATTTTAATTTTTCAAGAATAAAAAATATTATTTAAATCTTTCAAAAAGTGAATAATATATTATTTTAACTTTTTAAAAATTGAATTATATATATTTCAATCTTTCAGAAGCAAAATTATTTGATAATTTTTTAAAAATTGAAACGTGAATGTAATAAAACGACAATAAAAATTGTTGCAATTGTGATTTTAATAGTAGCAAGTCATAGTAATATTTTCTAAAACGCCTTTTTAGTCACTAGTAGTCATACTTAGGAGTATATTTCTTGGATTTTTCACTTTTATTTACTTATCAACATATTTTCAAGACACAATTTGAATTTGTTTATTAATTAACAATCTTGACTGGACAGAAAAATAAGCCAATAGTTAACACAGTTTTAAAATCATTATCTTTAGACTTAAAACAAGATAAATATGATTAATTTTGCTTCGAAACGATTGACTTACTTGTAGGATCTGATTTGACCTCGTTTGTTTACAATCCAAAATAGATAGAGAAAGTACTCATAAAAAATAGCTTGTAATTTTGTATTCATCGCATTCAAAATCGAAACGAGAAAAATATGACCACATTCGATAATTAAATTTAATTTGAGAAATTATAAAAATAAGTAAAACCAATCTGAAGTAAATGAAATATTTAGGACTAATTTAAAATCTACCCCATATATTTGAGACCAATTTAAAATTTTGACCAAACATATAACATGAATTGAAACGTGACCAAAAGAATAATTGTCAATTTATAAAATAAAGAAGGACATATTAGCCCGCCGCATAAACAAACCAATGAACCATTAATCAAATCGAAACATTCAAATCTATTATATTTTAATCAAGCTAAACTCCTCCTTTGATTTAATTCATTGGTACATTTTAATTTAATATAATTAGATCCATTTTGAACAAAATTATTCAAACACGTTTTGAGGTGCATTGCACAGCTGGGACTAATGTGCAATTCTGTCACCTTCTTCACTCATTCCTCTTCACCTTGTGCTATAAAGCTAATTCTTCTCTTCCTCTTTGCTTTCACATGTCACATTTTTCAGAGCAAAAGAAGATTTTGAGATTTTATTCAGTTCATTTCACCAAGTGAGTTCCATTCTTTTCCTTTCCTTTCTTTCTATCTAACTAAAGTTAACAAGCTTTAACTACACTTTAATAATTACAACTCTAACCATCTTTAACAGATTGAACTGCTTTATTCAATAGTTAACTAGCTTTAGCTACATTATAAATATATACTTTCATTCTTTTGGTCTTGAACATTCATGCATTGATTGAGAAATTAAATTTCTCCTCAATCTGCTTCTTCTGTCTCTTAATTTCTGTTCTTGCTTCTGATAAGTTTGTAATCTCTGTCTTTAAATATTCAGGTGTGTTGAAATGGGGAGATTTTCCATACCCATTATTATTGTGGGTATTGTATTAGTGTTATCCTGCTTGGTTTCTGTTTCTGAAGCAGAATACTTGAAGTATAAAGACCCAAAACAGCCACTTAATGTTAGAATCAAAGATTTAATGAAGAGGATGACTCTTGAGGAAAAGATTGGACAAATGACTCAAATTGAACGTGTTAAGGCCACAGCTGATGTAATGAAGAAGTACTTCATTGGTAAGCCACCATCAGATTTCTAATCAAATCTCACATTCTGTGGTATATTAGATATTTAGATACTATGGTATAGACTATAGACTTTCAAGTTATAAGATACCTATCTATTTTATAGAAAGCATACAAGTAGCATTTTATAGAAGTTGACAATGATAAAAAAAAGAGTGTGATCAATCAAAAGGGTGTCATGACATCATTTGGTGTCTTGATATCTTGGATGACATTCTTTATTTTGAATGTCTGAACTAAGCTTAAACACCTTAAAATCTTGATTAAAATCACAAGATCTCAGGGTTAAGATGATTTTTTTTGCTTGTTCAATAATGTTTTGGTCAATGCTGTCAAGATCACTTGTAAGATCTTAAGATCTTACAATTTTGTAAGCATTTTCCTTTACTGATCCTATGTAGACTCATTTTTTTTTGTAGAATCATATATATGATTTTGCAAGCAAGATCGTAAGATCATAGAATCTTACAAATTTTAGTTTATTTAAAAAATTCTTAAATACTATGTATTTCTAATATAAAAAACCATTTGTACCAAAAAAAAAAAAGATTAAGCACTTAGTTCTTATGATATTTAATGAGAAAATGAATAATTAAGATGCTAAAAATGTAAGAGAGTTTGAGTCTAACTTACAAGATAAATCTTTTATGATTAATACTTAATAGACGATGATGAAGAGAAAGGGAAAAAAAAAAGAATGGAATACTTGAAGTTCAACAAGTAAAAAGTATTAGATCTCTTAGCACTATTGATGATTTTGAATTTTATGATGATATAGGAAGCGATGCTACGGAAGATATTATATTAATGAACTTGATAATTAGATATATTTGTTTTCTACATTTAGTATATTATGTATGAATTTTAGTTATGATCTTACGATTCAATTTATCTTATGATCTATGATCCGACCTTACGATTTGATTTTTCTTATGCCTCTTCTAATCCTAAGCAAAATCTCAATCTTGACAGTATTGGTTTTACTCTTTATCATGTCTGGATGCATAATGAATTTGCTTAGTGAGAATATATATATATATATATATATTTTCCTAAAGAACATTGATGGGCACGGAGTGTGGTGAGTGGTGGAGGGAGTGTTCTAGCTGAGAAGGCATCTGCAAAGACATGGGTCCAAATGATGAATCAGATGCAAAATGAAGCATTGTCTACCAGACTTGGGCGCAAAAGCACTCTTTTCGTTCTCAAACTTTATATCATTTTTTAGTCTCTTAAGTTTCATATTTTGGTTGATTTTATCCTTTAACTAACTTCTTTTAATAAATTAACGACAGACTACATCGTGTTTTTCAATCTGAGCTAGGATTTGAATTTCTTTTTCTATCAATTTTATATTATATGTCATTAGTCACATAGAATCTATTAAATTGAAAATTGATGTAAAATTTGGAGAAGAAAAGAGTGCTTTTACTTTTTTCTTTAAGTCTCTTTCAAATTTGCCACGACTAGCGTCACATTTCGGGGTTTGACAATCTCCTTGAAAATTGCAAGGTTATGCTTGAAGAACAGTCTGAGGGCGAATTTCTAAATGCACTAGGCTTGATGTGGGAGACTGTGAACTCCAAACTGCTCTAGTAGCTGATTTGGTTCTAAGGAAACAAAGTTTATTACTGAGGCTTTATAGATTGTTTAGGATGAATGCTTCTTTATCTTTATCTATGACTGTAAGCAAATCCTTTCATCCTGACTGCATTAAATGTTATAATTCTAATGAATTCTATTCTTCTACATTTAACAGGGATCCAGTGCTAATAAAAAAGATTGGAGAAGCAACTGCCCTTGAAGTTAGAGCTACAGGAATTCAATATGCTTTTGCTCCATGCATTGCAGTAATTAAACTGCCTTACCCATTATGTTATTTAAATCACATACATAAAATATTAATTCAGTTACCTTAAATATTAATTGCATGTTGATTCACAGGTTTGCAGAGATCCAAGATGGGGAAGATGCTATGAAAGCTACAGTGAGGATCCTAAGATTGTTCGAACTATGACAGAACTTATACCTGGCTTGCAAGGAGATATCCCTGCCAATTCCAGAAAAGGAGTTCCCTTTGTTTCTGGAAAGTAAGATTTTGTTATTATTTATTTTATTTTATTTTTTGGCTGAAGTTGACTACAGAAATGTGTAATTGTGTATCATCTTAAGCTGATCCATTCGCACATTCAATAAACTACGTATTTTATAACCAATGAGGATTGGTTCTAACAGAAGAAGCTAGTCTCCCACACCACAATGTGATAAACCTGTATTTGAAATTTGAATCATCGCGGAGAGGTGCTCACATTTAGTATCTAACAGCTCAAACAGAATGGAATATACTTGTGGGAAACCCAAAACTAAGTATTCTATGCTACTTTAGAACAAAGAGGGAAGTTGGCATAACAATTTTCCTCCATTTAATTAATGTGACCAGGAACAAGGTTGCAGCCTGTGCCAAGCACTTTGTAGGAGATGGAGGAACGAACAAGGGAATCAATGAGAAAAATACTTTGATAAGTTTCAATGAACTGCTCAGCATTCACATGCCTGCATACTATGACTCCATCATCAAGGGTGTTTCAACAGTAATGATCTCCTACTCTAGTTGGAATGGGAAGAAGATGCATGCTAACAAAGGTCTTATCACTGGTTACCTCAAGAACAAATTGCGGTTCCGGGTAATAAATTTGATAATTGTAGTTTGAGTTGTTGTCACTTGTCAATCTTTGCAATGTCTGTGTTGCTCTACAAATTAACAATGAAAACCTTTTTGTGGCAAAATAAAAGTTATACATGTCTAGTGAAGTGAAAGTGTTGGCAATTTTCAGGGATTTGTTATATCAGATTGGGAGGGTTTTGACAGAATTACCTCTCCACCTCATGCTAATTACTCATACTCTGTTCAAGCTGGAATCAGTGCTGGAATTGATATGGTAAACATTAATGTCATTTAGAATGAAAGAAAAAGAAAAGAAGACATTAATGATTAAATATCATGTTCCTTCAATCTTAGAAGTTAAAACATAGTGTTGTGACATGTCTTTTATTTGATGTCTTATATTCTACAGATAATGGTTCCCAATAACTACAATGAATTCATTGATATCCTAACCAATCAAGTGAAGAACAATATCATCCCAATGAGCAGGATTGATGATGCTGTGAGTAGAATCTTGAGAGTAAAATTTACCATGGGCCTATTTGAGAACCCATTTGCTGATCTAAGCCTGGTCAACCAATTGGGTAGTAAGGTATATATATATATATATGACTAAACTATGGCATTTTAACATATACGGATACTTTAGGGATATGATATAGAGAGGTGGGGTGTTGGAGAGGTGAGGTGCCCCAACACCCCACCTCTCTATAATTTGTCCCGATACTTTATCTGACTGTTTCAAATGGAAAGAGTTTTTTTTTTCTGACATTTTGTGTCCCAAACAGGCACATAGAGAGCTAGCTAGGGAAGCCGTCAGGAAATCACTCGTGTTGCTAAAGAATGGCAAATCTGGTGGTGCACCACTTCTTCCTCTACCCAAGAAAACTAGAAAAATACTAGTTGCTGGAAGCCATGCTGACAATTTAGGATATCAATGTGGAGGATGGACAATCACATGGCAGGGGCTTGGTGGCAATAATCTCACAGTGGGTAGGTCCTGTTTTGTTAATTTTTGCTGCTTGATCAAAACTAATGTTCTAAGCCAACATTGCAAGAAGTGAATATATGACCAAATTTGAACATGTGAAATCGCCACATTCATCTCAGGGGACTATTTATATGCCAAAGTTAGTAATAATTTCTGTCAATGATCATTTAAAAACAAGTTTAAATGGTTTAGTGAAGGGTCATGAATATTTTGCACCTGAAGTGTTAACATATTGAGAAATGGGGCAAAAGGCTTAAGTGAATACTTGTGAATAGTTTCATTTGGTCTTCTAGCATTGTCTGTACTCTTTAATTTGTGTGTTAACATGAAAAGCATTCATATCATAGGGAACAACTTATTCAAATTCTAGTATTTTCCATTTGTTAAATTATAACTGAATCATGAACTGCATTTGCAAAACAGGTACCACAATCCTTGATGCTGTGAAACAAACAGTTGATCATGATACACAAGTGGTGTACAATGAGAATCCTGATGAGAACTTTGTCAAGTCTAACAAGTTTTCCTATGCCATAGTGGTAGTTGGTGAGCCTCCTTATGCAGAAACATTTGGTGACAGTTCAAACTTGACTATAGCTGAGCCAGGTCCAAGCACTATCAACAATGTTTGTGGCTCTATCAAATGTGTAGTTGTTCTAATCACTGGACGCCCGGTGGTGATCCGGCCATACCTATCGAAAATCTATGCACTTGTGGCTGCATGGCTTCCTGGGACTGAAGGCCAAGGCATTGCTGACCTTCTCTTTGGTGATTATGGGTTCACTGGCAAGCTGGCTAGAACCTGGTTCAAGACTGTTGATCAGCTCCCTATGAATGTTGGTGACAAACATTATGACCCTTTATTTCCATTTGGGTTTGGATTGACTACCCAACCTAAAAATACTAGAACTTAAGTTTTAGATGACTTTTCCAAGTTATTGGTTTTCTGTATATATTTCCCTTTCCAAGAAAGAGAGCCTTGCCCTGGAAGTCCCATTTGTATCAAAAGGGATTTGATCTTGTATTATTATTATTTGTGTTGGTAAACTATAATATGCTGAATTTTAGAATAATTTGTTACTTTAGTATCTAATATTTAGTTTATTTTTATTTATCATTCTGTTATTTATTTTAATTCCTAATCTTTATCATTATCCAATACTAGATATAAGTTAAGTGGTATTTTATTATATAAGGAGTCTTATGGTTCTGGAACTTTTAAGGGACTAAATTGGAAAAAAAATATTAATATGAGGAGTCAAAATAAAATTTTAATAATCTAATTAAACCGGAGGGTTATTTAACAGTTCATTGGTCCAATCCGATTCTAATGGTTACGTCCGATCATACCTGGTCCAATTCAATTCAACTGCCAAAACAGTCTTCAAGGCTGAACCAACTCGTTCTCCGGTCGGCCGAGGCTGAACCAACTCGTTCTCCGGTCGGCCGACAGTTAAACCGATCAGTGAACCCATTTTGCCAACATTGATTCTCATATTCTTTTGGATACAAAGGACTCGCTCAGCAATTTTTTTATTGAACCAGCTGGTTTGATCTGATTTTTTTAAACTATACTGTTTTTTAATTTCATAACAATATAGACATATATACAAAACAATAGCATTGTTTAAAGACCAAAATAGAGATTATAATTATAATTATTTTTAAACAAAATTGAAGTACATGAAAACCAAAGGATGAAACAACGCATTAGCTTATGAATGCATTTTTGGTGTTAGCAAAACAATACGGTCTCCTAAATCTATGATTTATGCCGTTCAGATTCCAACACCCAAAAAGAGGCAACGCCCTGTCTGACATCTTACAAAGTATGCCTTATTTACACAAACAAAAGGCTGTAGTAATTTAGAGTATAAGTGAATACATAATAGACTCACTTCCACTTCTTGAATCCACCATGCTTGCCGTGCTTTCCATGCTTGCCATGTTTGCCGAACTTGCCGTGCTTGAACTTGCCGTGGCCCTTGAATTTGCCGTGGCCCATGTGGGTGGCACCATGTGGTGCGTAGCCACCATGTGGTGCATAGCCACCATGTGGTGCATAGCCACCATGTGCGCCATGGGAACCGTGAGAAATGTGGTGAGCACCGTATGCGGCTGCAGCTGCAGCAGCACCCCCGGCAAGCATTGCTCCCATGCCGCCATGCCCATGGCTATGCCCTAATAATGATGGAGGCAAGAATGAAGTGTAAATAGTGGAGAGTAGTCACAAATAAAGAGGAAATGGGGAAACACAATTTACTCTGAAAATTAAAACATATAAATTCAATAAATCAACTTCAAAATATAACAAAACACTAATTTGTTTGCCTACCAAAAAAAAACACTAATTTGTTTATTGGAAGTGTTAACACTTAACAGTTAACACTCAGTCTCATCCTGTCAAGAGATCACGTTAAGACTACATGGCACCAAATGTAAACCCTCCCTCCCATTCCCCTACCGGGCTTAAACAAGAGTAAACTGACATTCTAGTCCCTAGATTATATGAGCGTTCCTATTTAAGTCCTTAATTATTTGAAGTTTTTTATTTAGCCTCCGAAAATTCATGACTCGTCATAAATTAAGCTCTATAAGAACACTCTAACAATGTACAACTCAGTCCTTGAAGGGATTAAAATAACAATGCCTACATAATCCAAGGGCTAAATTGATAGTTTGCTAGCCTAAAAAAATGTAAATCATTTTCTTAAAGATATAAACTAAAATTTAATGAAAATTCTAAATTTTGTTGACATTATACTTGACAATTGATGTTAAAAAAATTAGCCGTTAAATTTGGACCAGGATATAAACAAAAGGACCAAATTGCTTTTAATTGCATCTCTGTGGGTCTAAATCTTATAATTTCATATTTCAAGAACTAAAGAACTATTGCAATGATACCTAATAAGATATGATAGATCTAACAATGAAAAAATAACTCAAAGGAATCATACCGGGAGCAGATGGACCAGGATAACCAGCTGGAGGGTACCCCCCTTGTGGAGGATACCCCCCTTGTGGGTACCCTTGTTGAGGGTACCCCCCTTGTGGGTACCCTTGGGGTGGGTACCCTTGTGGTGGGTAACCTTGTGGAGGTGGGTGCCCGTGCCCTTGATATGGAGGGTAGGCTCCAGGAGGATACCCCTGTGCACCATGTGCTAACCCCTGGGCTAGGTTAGAAAAAACTCCTTTGTCAGAAGACTCATCATGCTTGTCCTTTCCACCTCCCATCTTTAAGGCAGAAAACTGATGATTTAGGACTAAAACAGATAACAAAAATGATAACATTTTGACTTTTGATATTTAATATGAAACATAATAAACATATACAAAGACATGGTCCTATGTAGCAGCTCTACTAGAGAGGGGAAGAAACTTAAACAAAAAATTCCAACTTGTTCTGTGCAAAAATTGCTAACTTGATAATGTCATGTCTCAATGGAAAAGCTGGAAAAACCAATGAAACAATACATTTTCATTACTCTTGAAGCGCAGATAGCCAGGAAAACTTCATAAATTCAGGTTTAACAATTGCTACCTATAAAATAAAACAATATCTTATATGAGATCAAACTACCAAAGGATACACATCTCCATAATCGGGGGGGTTCAGAACACTGACAAAATAATTATGGATCAGTCCAATAAAAAAACTCAAAGATATATTATACCACAAAGAGAAGGTTCTTGATCTTCCAAAAATTTCTCATAAACTATTCAGACAGCTCAAAAAGAGATTCCAAAGGAAGATTTGAACTGCAAGAACTCAAAAGATATATTATACCAGATACTTATTTCAATTCCACTTTTCACCACAAGTTTAAAGTTTTAAAAATTGAACTTAAAAGCCACATAAACCCCAAATTCAACCAGGTCCACTGATGTTTCATTATTTTCATTCAAAACCCCAGACCATACATATTTCGTGATTAATCAAGGTTTCTTCTATCTACAACCCCACTTCATGTAACAAATTAAATTTCTGATTTCCACTCTTTAAGTTCAGAGTCAGAGTTTATATTCTAGTCAACTCTAAATCTTGATTCAACAAGTTTCCATATTAATTTACTTTCTTCTACTCTAAATTATCAACATCCATAAGCAATAGGTTTTCTATATCTCAAGTATTTCAACACCTAAAGCCAGGGTCTGCTGCAACTCCTACCCACATCATTTTCATAATTTACTTCCACCAAGTATTCAAATTTAAAATTTAGGTTCACTCAAATCTCATTCCCCAATTCTGGTATGCATATACAATCAATAACTACTCAACTTTTAAGAAACTCGTTCTCAAAAACATGTATAATAAAACTAAAAGGATGTGAAAGTATAAACACCACCAAGATAAACTGCGATAAATAGATTCAATCTCTTAATGCAACAAGCAAAAATCATCCCCTGGCCAGTACACACAATAACTTTTTCATGATAAAAACACGCAAAAAAACTTATTAATTTCGAAAATCTTTTTGCCTTGTTTAGAACAGTACTTACAACTCTACCACAAAGGCTAAAACTCTAAGCCCAAAATGTGACGAAATCTCCAATTTGCCCTCCAATGTCACCACCATTGCTGGTGATTTTCGCACAAAATACCATCTCTTACAATTAAACATCACTAATCCCTTAAAATCAAAATCAAACAAGCCCCATAACAAGCTATCTTTCCCCAAACAAACACAAATTTGAGATCAAGATCGGACCTAAAGTCTGAAAATCCAAGGCAAGGGTTACAAAACGAAATAAAACTTCCTTGCGCGTTAAAAAGGAACAAATTTCTGAAATTAACAAAAGTTTCCAACCATTGTCCACTGAAAAATGATCCAAATGAAAGGGGAAAAAAAAAAAGAAAAGAATAATAGAACCGGTCCCGCATACCCCACAAGAGGAAATTATCGGCGTCTGATGCAGAGATTCCTAAAATCTGACGGACGACGTTGATTATGCAGATGACCGTGTTGGAGAATATCGCTTGAAGTGACGATGGCGAGAGAGAAGAATGAAATTGGGAAGCTTTTTTATTTTTGTGTCCAGATGCAGAGTGGAAAAATTTCGGTGCCGGTCTTAAAACGTATATTGAAAAAAAAAATTAAAAAAAAAAAACAAGGAATTAAATGAAAAAGGCTTAAGTGCACTTTTGGTCCCAAAACTATGACAAAGGTTTCATTTTGGTCCCATAACTTTTTTTGTTGCAATTTTAGTCCCATAACTATGAAAAAGGTTTCATTTTGGTCCCATAACTATTTTTGTTGCAATTTTGGTCCCATAACTATGACAAAGGTTTCATTTTGGTCCCATAACTTATTTTGTTGCAATTTTGGTCCCATAACTTCTCAAAAGGTTCCACCGTTAGTCCCTTGGTGAATTCCATCCATATTTAGCCGTTAAGTATGACGTGGCATAGTAACTAGGATCATGATGTGGCAAAATAAGATGAAGTGGACTGAAATAGGATCTATATGCAACATATTAAAACTTATCTATACCCAACCACCATATATACAAAGAGTGGTACTGACAGGGACCAATCTGGTGGGGAAGAAGAGACTTCAAGCAGAAGGCACCGACGAAGTCGATGGGATCCTCAGCCAGAGTCGAACGACCAAAGCGGCGGCGACGGCAAATCGGGAAGCGGAACGAGGAAGAGGAAGTCCCGTTGGGCTGACGAGGAAGAGGAAGTACCACTCTTTGTATATATTGTGGTTGGGTATAGATAAGTTTTAATATGTTGCATATAGATCCTATTTCAGTCCACTTCATCTTATTTTGCCACATCATGATCCTAGTCACTATGCCACGTCATACTTAACGGCTAAATATGGATGGAATTCACCAAGGGACTAACGGTGGAACCTTTTGAGAAGTTATGGGACCAAAATTGCAACAAAAAAAGTTATGGGACCAAAATGAAACCTTTGTCATAGTTATGAGACCAAAAGTGCACTTAAGCCAATGAAAAAATCTTAAGGATCAAATGATATATAATATATATATATATATATATTTACAAAAGTACTCGTTCGAATCCAAATTTTATACCAACGGTTAATTTTGGCCTCAATCTGGCCTCAATCTTTTTTTGTAGTCAATTTTTTCTCTAATGTTTTACATTTTGATTAATTATATCATTTCTTTTTACTTTAGCCAAATATATTTAACGATTGAATTTACGTGATTAATGATATGTAATGTAAAATTAATGGAAAAAGAAACTCAAATCTTAACTCACATTGGAAAGATACAGTCTGTCGTTAATTTATTAAAAAAACTTAGTTAAGGGATAAAAGTGATAAAAATGAAAAGCATCGGAGAGGAAATTGGCTAAAAAAAAAGATTGAGAACGTAATTGATAATTGATGTAAATTTGGGGACGAAATTAATATTTTGCATATATTTTTTTTAAAAAAATAATTTTTAAATAATGTAACGTTAATATTTAAGACTTTGAAATCATATTAATAAGGATTAAGGGCCTTCCTTATTAGACCCTGAAATTTAGCCATAAACACAGAACTAGCACGTGAAGGAACTTCATTAGCTCCCTATAATATCCAATTTGTTGGCCAAGTATACAATTTTAGGTCAAATAGTCATTTTAACCCTCAAATTATATGATAAATTTCATTTTGGTTTTAAAATATTTTTTGTTCTATTTTGTTCCTCAAATTTTCATATTTATTTTGTTTTGGTTCAAAATGTGATTTCATCTGATTTCTATCGTTATTTTCAATATGAACAGTTGTGATGAATTATTTTCCTCTCATACGTGTTATAACTCATAATAAGTGAGTTGACAAAATAGAAAATAAAAATTTTCATTCTTTAAAAATAATTAACTATAAATTTATTTGTATTTTTTATTAAAAATTAAGATTTTTCTTTCTTTCTTTAACAACTATTTATTATGAAACATGAAAGAAAATTTGTCTATTTCAACTGTCCAATCATTTACAAATAATGACAGAAATTAAATAAAATTACATTTTGAAAATCAAAATGAAATAAATGTAAAAGTCGACCAAAATTAAACAAAAGGTAGTTTTATAACTAAAAATAACATTGACCTCATACTTAATTTGCTAATCAAAATAAATATTTGATCATTTATTTTATGAATCATTGGATTGTCTATCTGTTTAAATAATATAGATAAAAACTAATCAATCAAGTAGGACCACAAGAGTGGTATTGCTTATCTCTCTTACCAAATATTTAATATAACTATCTCTAAATCTTGAAATTGATTTTTAATTAAACTGAATCAACCCTCAACCAATTGATCCATACGCTTGCTGATTAAAAGAAGACCTTAAACGCAATTTAATATAACTATCTATTTTGTTTTTTCAGTGTAGAAAATCCTTCCTTCATGAGGGCCCTTTTCTCTTTTTAGGAGTGTTATTTTGTTTTTTTAAGGTTTATGGTGGCTATGGATCAAGGCTCCTACAACGTTGATCTGGTTTGCCTTCTCTGCGGCGACGACTCTGGACTAGACATTCTACAACGATTTTTGGTGTCCACGGCGGCTTTCGAGTTTGGTTCTGGTTTTTGGTTGCTCAGTCGCAATTTTTGTTTGGATCAAGTTCTTCCACGGCATCGCTTTCTTGTTTTGCTTTCTCGACGACGTTTTATCAAATGATTATTGTTGCTTTGAGTCAGATTATGTCTTATTTTTTAAAGTGTTTGTCTATTTTAGATGACTTTATATGCTGGGCAGGGGTTAGCTAATTTTGTTTTGTTTTTGTTTGTATTGTGTTTAGCTTTGTCTTGCTTTTGAATGAATTATGTTTCAGGCTAAAAAAAAAACAATTAGGTGATGGATCAGAGTGAGGACTATATCCTAAGAAAAAAAATTTAGTCTAATTTTATAAATTTCTAAGAAAAAAACTTTTTTTTAATCTAATTTCTGGTGCAATCGTCAAGTCCGGTCTAAGTTTCAAATTAGTAAATATATACTCTCTCCGGTTCTATATATATATATATATGATATTTTGGAGAATTTTTTTCGTTCCAAAATATTTAATCTTTTATAAATTTAAGAGAATATTAATTATTTTTTTTATCATTCTACCCCTATTAAATATAGTAGAGTCATAAATGAATAAATAATTTTCAAATAATTTAATAGGGATAGTTTAGTCTTTTTATCTTATTTTTCTCTTCATTTTAAGTGAACTAATCATTTCATTATTCTGTGTGTATCTACCTTAAACATCATCAGATATATAGAACTAGAGGGAATATAATAGTATAAGCTTATCAATTACCTCGCTAATATATATGACGACTGTTATAGTCTATATTAGGGGTGTACAAGGGACCCGGCCAGCCCGACAACCCAGTGGACCCGGCCTGACCCGTGTACACCCCTAGTCTATATATAGAGTATAGACCTTCAATGCAATCTCTATCGGCGTGCTTGTTTGGATATTTTTTAAGGGTGAGAGAAAGGAAGAAATTAATTGGAGAATTAGAAGGAGAAGGAATTGAAAGATTAACACAGAAGTAACATGATAACACATCTTATATTATATGACTCCACCTCTTTATGGTTGGTCAAAATTATTGAACTAAAAAATTTAAAAAAAAAAAACCACCCACTTTTCTCTAGCTAGCCCACCTTCATTCTTATGTAAAAAAAAAATCACCCATGTTCATTCTCATTAAGTCAAAAATTTTAATTAGTCCCAAATGTATTAGGAAATTTCAAATCGGTAAAATTTTATGTAATTTTTAACTTTAAATCAATTCAAACATTACATGCATGTTCGGGCACGCCAAGCCCCTAGTTTAGAGTTTATGAAAGAGGATTTAATGACAATAAAATATTAAAATTTAATTCTTCATTATATTATCCTTTTTTTTTTTCATTTTCAACTTCGCCTCAAATCTCAAACGAAGAGAAGAAATCCTATTCCCCTTATCTCCTTAAATCAAGCATTCCAAAGTCCAAACATATCTATTTTTTTTCAATAAAGATTTTCCTTCTAAATTAAAACGTGCCACTTAATAACTTTTTCTTTCAAGTCTACACAATACACATGATTTTAGTAACATTGATTACTCTCGAATTGACATTGTGTAGGTTTGCTTCATGAGGTGAGATCTCTGTCTTTTTCTATGCACTCTTTGCAGGTGGTTTAAGTGCCTAGATATGCTAATAAAGCGGTTGATTGGCTCGCTAAGACTATGTTTCGTGGGTTGTGCTGCTCTGCTTGGGTCAATAGACCTCCAATCCATTTTTCTGAAGATTGTTCGTTATGATGCTGAAGATAGAAATGAGATTGAATGATGTTTGCGGGGGTTGGGGTTTGTTTTGTTTCGTTTAGTGTTCTTGTTTTTCAACTTTATATTTTTGTCGCTTTCAGATTTTTTTTGTTGCTTTCTTGATCTGTTTTGTATTGTGGTGTTGTTTGGTTGATTTTAATGACGTTCTTTCGGGGAAAAAAAAAATTACTCTCATAAACAAACCTCCTTAGTGACTGTTTTTATTTTTGGCCTCTCTTGTATAATATCTTCTCCTTTTTCTTTCGAGGCATGTAGTTTCTTGTAAATCTATGTTTGTATATTAACCAAAAATTAAAAGTGCCCAAAAAATAAAAGTGCCCAGCCCACCATCACAAGCTTTCTTAAAAATTTCAGCCTTAAAGAAAGAAAGAAAATGAAAGTTCCATTAATTCTTGATCATCTTTTTTTTTTCTTTACATAAAATAACATATCTGAAGGAAGATATTCAAACTATCCAATCCTAGAATAACTATGAAGAAATTAAAGAAGCATAAAATGGAACCTAAAACTTGCATGTCTCTCGTAAAAGGCCATTTTAATTTGCCTCATGCATATATATATACGTACATATCCGATCCTCCTGTTCGTACATATAACGTGTGATGATTTGGATCCTCACATATTGCATTATATATGAGTCTTGAAATCCTTCAATTCGTGTAATAACAATAATAATATATATTCTGTGTCTCTTAATAGGGACTACGTGGAAACAAGAAGATCATGAAGCTGTTCATTAAGACCCATGATAAAGCCTCTAACAAATTGAACACTCTACCAGAAACCCTAAGCCAAAATCTGATCAATTGCATTATTATATGTTCGTAGTATATACGCACGTACGTAGTCACAGAATTAATCCCACTATTTTCTTAAGATGTTGACCTTGACACAAGATAATAAAGGTCATATATATTGAAAGTGTTTTCTTTCTTCAATTTTTTTTATGGGTAATTTTCCTTGAAAATCGCCGAGAAAGTGTACTTTTTTCATGTAACGTGGATGGTGAACTTAAAAGGAGACTGCCATGTGAGTTTGTATTGTGTATAGATAGCCATTTACTATTATCCCACAAATTAAAATTTCCTACTTCCATGCTCATCCTCTTGCTTCTTAATTAATTATTGTAAATATTTTACAGTCAACTGGCCGGCTTGTATATATTTTCAAGTATTTCTCCCTTGAAATCTCATGAAAATTCTATGTCTGTATTTTCATGTACTGCTATATATTAATCTTGCACAAATTAATTTCATGCATTCAATTAAGGTCGTCTTTTTTTTTTCAGCCTGAATTCAAGGTCGTCTTTGCTTCTTCTTTTTTTTTTTTTCAAATAACATAATTTGCCTGCAAATTAAAGTTCAAATTTGTGATAAATTTTAAATTCCTCTTGTCACTAAGGACCGGATAAAGGCTTACACATTTTTTTTGCCCATTGATATTCAAAGTATCATTTGACTAATTCGAATTCAACTCACGTTGTACATTTGACTATAATAATAAGATAATTTTTCAAAATAAGTAACTATATTCACAATACTCAATACTTTATTTAAGTGATACCAAGCCACACCATTTATCACTTGGACCAACCCCTTTTTTGGTAGGCTTATTCTTTAATTTATTCATAAATGCCTCTATTCTTTTTTTATTTTTATTATTTTGGAATTTTTGTGCCTTGTCGTGGAACTAAAGAAATATTACAATTTCATAATTATTGGTAATTATATGCCCATGAGTTTGAAAATTTTCAGGAAAGTTCTATTAAATTGAATTGTATAATTACAAATTGAATTGTATGTATTCCTTTTTTCCTTTTGCAACCAAAAAAAAAATTATAATGGATTTCACGTTTACAACAAATATATATAGCGTTGTATGCAAGTGGATAAGCTTTAGGTGGAGTGCGATTCGAAGGTGTTGGTGAATCTAATTTGCGAGCAGAATATGCAAAATTTGGAGATTGCTGGTGTGCTTGGGTCAATCTATGCATACTTGATAGGTTTGAGCCAGTGTCAATAAGGCTCGTTTTCTTACAAAATATATATATATATATATATAGCGCCATTGGTATATAAAATATTAATTAACTGATAAATCTCTTGAGTTAGCTTCGTTTTAATAACTTCAATTCTAACATGAAATTGCAACAAAGATATAGTTGTCACCGATACACCTAATTAAAAGTCACTAGAATAGAATCATATCAATTCAATCATCGATATTACCATAAAAAATATTTTTTATGAGAGATTGTACTTTAAAACAAAAAACAATATAGGAAGGTAATATATCAATATTCATTAAAAAGAAACATATTTTAAAAACACATAAAAATACTATAGTATGATTAAACGAGCATTACCCAACTCGTTTAGCCCACGTAAATTAACCTATCCATATAAATGGGCCTATTTTTTTCCTTTTCAAACCCACTCATATAGTGGGTGAGGAGAGTCACCTGTAAGTCACTATATGAGTGGGTTTGAAAAGGAAAATAAATAGGCCCAAACTCCAAAAATAATTTAATTACTTTTTAATTANAAAAAAAAAAGAAAAAAAAAACAAAATGCTGGAGGCTAGGAATCGAACTAGCACCCTCTTAGTTGAAAAAATTGCATAAACCAAGTAAGCTACAATCTCATTTGTACTAAAGTTATATATTTATATATATATTATATAAATTTTGTTGGCTCCGTGCCTGCTTGGTGACAAGGCAAGTCTCAAAAACAAGAATAATAAATAAAAATGATAATTAACTAAAAAGCTTAGGATGAAATGGTAATTGAATGAAAGATTTGGGGAAAAGAAAGGAATTAGCATTACGTGGGGGGATGAGTGAGAATGAGATGCCATTTGGACCATGCTTTAGCCGTATATATATATATAACCTATTCCTTCGCTCTTATTTTTCTCATCGGAATTACGGACAGAAACATCAAATCAAATCCCAAAGCAATTTTCTTTTCCCTCTTTCCCTTCACTTTCTCTCATTTTCTCGCCACCCAAACACTCTCCATCCATGGCCGATCAGCTTACCGACGACCAGATCTCCGAGTTCAAGGAGGCCTTTAGCCTCTTCGACAAGGACGGCGATGGTCTCGTCTCTCAGATCCCTTTCTTCTTTCTTCGATTTCCCATTTTTTTTAATATATAACCATTGGTTCTGGTTCTGGATGTGTTCTTAGATCTGATTGCTTCTTCTGTGCTTTTAACTGTTGTTGTTTGTGTGAAGTTGGGTCCCGTCGCTTTTCGAATTCGAAATTCCCTGGTTGATCTAGGGTTCCTTGTTGTTTTGACTTTTCGTTGTCTCGATTGCTAATGTTGCCCGATATTTCTTTGATTTGTCGTATGGTCCTTGGTGTGATGATTATGTGTATGATTCATGATTCTGGGTGGGTGGATCGTGTTATTATCGTATTTATGAGTTTCAGCTTGATATTTCGAGTTTCTTATTTGTTTGACCCGATCGGATTTCTCTGTATAATTATATGGCTTTTCGTTTTAGTTGCAATTCAAAAAGGGGAAGAGAAGACCCTTGTACATCTTTGGAATGCATTGATTTGTATCATATGGAACTTTCTCTATTTTGACAGTTAAATCTTATGATACCGGTAGGATATCTATAAGCTGTTGTTGCTGATAATTGACTAGTTATATAATGTTGTCATATTTTGTCATATTTGTTAGTTGATCTGTCAGTGTCATGGCCCTGTGATCAGTATTACCACATCTCTGATAAGAAAGTTGAACTTGTGGTATTCTGCTTATCTTTTTAATGATACCAAATTTTAAGTGCCGTGTATTCTAGCTGAAGAAAAAGAAAAAGACAGATTCCATTCTTGTGGGTTATTACTGAATCGCTTGTTTGTCTTTTATTTTTTTTATCCTGCTGCAGGTTGTATCACAACCAAGGAACTTGGGACTGTGATGCGGTCACTCGGTCAGAACCCAACTGAGGCAGAGCTGCAGGATATGATTAATGAGGTTGATGCCGATGGAAATGGTACCATTGATTTCCCTGAGTTCCTCAATCTGATGGCCCGGAAGATGAAAGATACTGATTCAGAGGAGGAGCTCAAGGAAGCTTTCCGTGTGTTCGACAAGGATCAGAATGGCTTCATTTCTGCAGCTGAGCTCCGCCATGTTATGACAAATCTTGGTGAGAAGCTGACTGATGAAGAAGTTGATGAGATGATTCGTGAGGCAGATGTCGATGGCGATGGGCAGATTAACTACGAAGAATTCGTCAAAGTAATGATGGCCAAGTGAGGACCAATCAACCAAAACCAAAATTTGAAAAGCTTATAAAAAGAAATAGGGGCAGGGCAGATAAGTTTTGATGAGAATTCTATTTAAACTAGGACACATCTTCATTTGGTGTCGTTAGCTTTTGTTGGTTGGTTGGTTGGCTGTCTATTTCCTTGTTTGCTTTATTGGTACTGCTCATTAGTATTCTACTTGTTTGTTCTGTCCCTTGTTTTAGTAGTTTGAGTTATAGCTTGTGTCTCACCATGCATTGGTACTTCAATTTTCAACTTTTTTGGCTATTATGAACCTAGAACAATTGGATGCAATTTGTGTTTTTTACTTGTGGGTGACGAATTTTGTTAATATTACTTACATCCCCTTTCTCTAAATTATTTTGCATACTGTGCTATACGCGTATCATGTCCTCGCTCTGATCATCAGAGTATAGGCATCAATTCTGTTCATCACTAAGCAAGAAATTGCTTTTCTCCTCAAATTCAATCCAAAATACATCTTACTGGTTGTCTCACACCCGTACTTCCTTCCCAGAGTTTGAACTTAGATCCTGAGGTTTAGATACACTGGATTGAAACTATTTTAAGTATTGTATCTGTTCAATTACCAATTGTGTTTTGACAACCCAAATTTTCTGCATTCTAGTAAAACTGTTCTTTTTTTTTTTTGGTAGTTAAATGAATACTTTTAGCCTATGGCTAGAAGCGTTTTTAGTGCAAAATGAAAGAAATTAAGAGTAATGGGAATTCAATTTTTAAAAACATTTTTGGGGGAAAACGTCAAATATATATGTAGAATGATATAAGTTTTTAGAGGATGCTACCTCCTAGTTGTTTTCATTTAGTTCCCAAGATATGAATGATATAAGTTTCTTCAATTAAATAAATCAACACAAGGAATGAACTGTAAGTTTCTTCAATTATTTTTTGGTATATAAGTTTCTTCAATTTATTGATTAATTGTAAGAATCATCTCAAACATTGATCACCAAAAAAAAAAAAAGAAGTAAAACATTAATAATGAGCGGACACTTGTGGGAAGTGGGGTGTAATATACACATATATTCTCGTAGTTGGGGCTAGTGAGTGTCTTGTAAAAATGACAACCCTCTTTCATTGGTTGGACAAAATCCATTGACGAACCTTACCTCTTCACTCCATAGTTCTTGGATTAACACTTGTAATTGATTGATGGGTTACGCTTCATTTTTTTTTTCTAGATACTATCCCTTGATTTTTCACCCTCATCATTTTGGTCCTCCCAACCTTTTTTTGTTCAATTATTATTGTGGTTTAATCTTTGAAAGTTTATTATCATTGAATTGATAAACTTTGTTTAAAAAAAAAACATCGTTTTAGTTTTAACTTTTAACTTTACGTCAAGATTAAATTAAAACAATAATTTTTTACGTGACGTCCAAATTTACAACGGATTACTTCATTTCTTTTTTGGGTCAGTCCAATGGTAAGGCCAAAATTAAAAGGAGTTTGATATTTGTTTACGTTGGGCGTTAATGTCTTTGACGAGAAGATATAGAATTACCTCTTTTGTAGTATTAGAGCTACTAAAGTACTAAGCCTAACCGTTTGTTTGTCTTAACTTTAGAAAAAAAAGTGTTAAAAATATGGTTTCTCTTTTTCCTTTGTCGAGAGCCTAAGTGATAAGCGTTAAACTATAAATTATTGATTACAAGACGCTTTTTATTGTTGGAAACAAAATCACTAAATCCATTGTGGCTAAAGAAGTTGATGATCCCATTATAGATTAAACTAGTTTTCATGTCACACTAGTCAGTAGTCACCATCTAATCAAAAGGCATCTGATGCCCTCCATTGTTGGATTTCAAATGGCCAACCATTTTGGTGGTATCTTCTTATATCGCATTGCGCCACACTTAGAACATGTCATGTTTGATGCTTCAAGTTGAAAATGCTGCAATCATGCCGATTCTTCTTCACATTATTGTTTTATTTATTAATTCTTTTTTGAAGTCTTCACATTCTTGTTTTAAAGATGACATATTCGGTTAGATTTGGAGTTTGTCTTTTCTCATACAAACATTCTTCAAATATTCTTGGATTCTCAAAATACAAGTGTCTTGATTAAATTGGTACCTTTCCGTATTTAAAATTTTTAAATTTGATTGAAAAAAAATAAGAGGGAATCAGTTTAGAAATTCCAAGAAAGGGAATAAAGTTGGCGTGATTGGTTAGAGGACTAGTGTGAAAGAAGTAAGTAAAGGAAAATGAAGATAAACAAAGGAATAAAGTGGACATAGCAACTCTTTTGTTTTGTTACACGAAAGTGACAAGCCACCAAATAAGATGGTAGATTTGAACCAGAGAAAGCAAGTAGTGGGTGAAAGATGAAGGGGATTTGAATTTATTTTCACTATTTTCGTGATCATATATATATGTTGGGATTTTGGTTTGAGCATTTTATTCAATTGTGTATGTATGTGTTTGTTGTTTGTTCACAGAAAGAGGAAGAAGAGGATTGAAGAGGCAAAAAGAAATTCAGGAGGCAATGGAGGCAGTTCCAAGAGACGTCGTACCAGAGATCGAGTTCGTGAATGTTCCATCCTTTGAAACAAACACTACCTCCATTAATGAGACTAGTAAATCTACTACATAATAATACCAACCAGCTCTTACTCTTAGAATGTATTGTAAACCTTCCAGTCATCAAATAATTGATATGCTGTACTTGTAAACTAAATTAATGACAACTGATGAAATATTTGGTATTTTAAACTTACCCTACCTTTCTCCTCTAGATTTTCGTCTTCGCTTTTTTTTTTTTTCCATTATTGTTATCACCAGAAATTAGCGAACTCACTAACCAGATTGACAGTTGAGATCAAAGATCCTAAAATACTATGAATCGTTAAAAAAATAAGACTGACGGTGCTACTTTATTTTGTCTTCAAAAACAGGTTAAAAAATTAAGGGGAGCTACTTAAAATATAGTGGGACTCACCTTAAAATGTATACTCTGATATTGTTACCTTTTTATCGTTCAAGTCTTCAAGTGACTTGTATCTGCTTCAAAATTTGTCAACTAATTTGAAATGGCATAATTATCATTATATCTAACTTCAAATGACATAATTTAAATACAGATAATTACTTCATCCCAAGTTGGTTGACAACTTAATGAAACAAGCACAATTCACATGAAAACCTAAAAATAATAAAAAGATAACAATGTTGTTCAGGGAAAACATTAATAGATCAAGGAATTAATTGGTTCTTTTTATAGAATAGAGGAGAAACTGCAATTAAATACATAATTCAAAATGGTTAAATTGACACATCTTTCACCAATACGGTTAAATTGATGACGGCTGACTGTATAACCTAAGAATTATGATGAGTAACTGGAAAGTAGACTGTATAACCAACTTTTGACTTGCCTATACATTATTTTAACGAAATCTTCCAGTTGAGCATGTGATGTGACTGATGTCAACAAATGACAAGCCATTGAAATGTTAGAATAGGCTTTTGTCAAGTTTAACAACAGTAATGCTCAAGATCCAGACTCATTGTGAACGTCAAAAACTAAAACGAGCCTTACTCACAAGTCAGAACTCACCACAATGAGAAGCTATTTATGAGCTCCATCAAAAAGTTTCATGAGTTCTAATTTTTGTGTTTGCTATTCAGCTACCAACTACAACATGATCACCAAACCCATCTTCCCTAGAGAAAAAGATAGTGAACAAAAAGGGAGATGATAGCGTTTAGGGTTTAGAGTTTAAGGTTTAGACGCTACATGTACAGATCAAAAGTCGCTGCCTACTCCCACTGCCGGTGCAAATTAATTAACTTGGATTAAAACAAACACATCACCGAGGACCAATACCACTCTACTCACTTAAGTAGCCAAAGCACAGTTGAGGCAAGGCTAAGATATTCCAACTATTCCGAAAGAGGGGAGAGAGAGAGAACTAGAAAATCCGGAGACTGTTGAACAACGAGAAGATTTTTAGATAACAAAACTAACATGAGAGTCATAGCATATCTATTGACAAAAACAAAACACATTGATACACCTACTGAGAATACAAATTTGACCTTTACAGACTGAAGCTACCAAAAAGAAAAAAGGTGTAACACATGTTACCTTTTTTCCTCTTTCCTCTTGGAATACTTACCTTTTGAGTGGTTTGTAGAGGACAACCGTCACATATTTGGACTGGAACCTGTGAGTCAGACCCAGGGCGACCACAGACTGGGCGGCCAAGTTCTTTTCAATGAAGACATGATTTAGGACAACATGTTGAGGCTTTGAAGGGGTGCCTACATCTGAGTTCTCCATACCAAGGACAGTGAGATGCAGTTGTGGTGGAACAGCCATCGGCTCTTTTGCGAAGTCTTCCTCAGTTGGAAATGTCTGACCATAGCTGGATTCTGGGGAGGGTGGAGCCTCGAATTCGCTCACACCATCAGGGTTTTCAGGGACATAATCCTGCAGAATAAAAATTAGGCAGAGTTCCTTAGGTGTATGCTGTTAACTGTTAGGTGTTCAATAGGGCATCACATATGGAGCAATATTTTTAAAATAATCAATTATGTAGTGATAAGTTGATTAAAAACATCCACTTACTATTGTTTTATGGGGAAACCTAGTAGTATAAAAAAATTTAAAAAAAAAAAACTGAACCTAAATTCTGTCAATTTATCATGTATTAAAAAAGAGAATATTCATAAGATGATGAGATGTTTATGACAAGATAAAAACACATCAGAAACAGAGGGACAAAAAATGCATACGTTAACATCAAGAAGATTGCAGACACGGCCCGTCTCATCAGCTACATGAGGAAGCTCAGGTATATATCTTTGTTCACCATCAACAATAAACTTGTAGTGATATACGCCTGATGGGAGGAGCAAAACAATTGAGTGATCCTTTCCAGCTCTCTGCAGTGGCTTTCTGCAAGAAAGACAAGCTTGCTACTATTACTAAGTCCAACAGAGAGTATTAGCAACTATACTTACATATCATGCTTTCTCTCGGACAAAATGAAGTAGCAATAACTGACAAAAGAGACAATAAATCTACCTAGATGTCCAATTATCCCAAGATCCCTCCACATCCACATTGTTACCCCCATAATTCCATGAAATCATGACAGGAATTCCTTGCTCAGGAGGTTGATCGACAACCCCATAAGGTTCACTCTGCACCATTTGATTGAAAAAAGGAGGACCATTACCTCTTTGCAATGGAGCTAGAGGAACCTGAAAAGAACAAAAAACCATTACTTGGAGTGGTGATCTACTGATAACATGTACAATTTTAAATTTTTTAAAAAAATCATAATTGAAAAAAAAAAGTTATATTTATTGTCAAATTGTGGGAACATGATATGAAGTCTTTCTCAATAAAATCAATTTTTTTTTTAATTTTTGCCAAAACATATGGCATACGAATTATGAGAACGCTAAGCCAGTAAAAATGAAAAATACTTAAAACAACTATTCAGAATGTCATCATTACACATTCATATACGTCAAATTAACAAGAATAAAATGCATTACAACCAAGAAAATTTGATAGTGATGTAATCAAATTTTCTTAAATTTTCTTAGTCAAGGATCATGAATTTACAGACTAAAGCATTCAGAGTCACTTTTCTACAATTAGAAAAGAAAGCCAACCAAAATCTAAATCAAAATCAACACCTTTAAGCCAACCTCCCTGTATGTAAACATTTTTGTGGAGCGGTCTTGAATTACACAAAGTGAAAAACAACCAACCAAGGGATGAAGCCAAAACCAGAAAACAACTGAGATAATCATCATATCTCTGTCAATATTAAGTCTAGGAGATTAACATCCTTTTGTCAAATGTAACCAATAAAAAGGAAAATTCACAATAAGCCACTGCTTATGCAACGACAAAGATATTCATTATTTCTAGGAGTCCCCAATAAATCATAAAATGATAGTGATGTAATCAAATTTTCTTAAATCCTGATACAGATCAAGGATGAATTAATTCACACTTGAAACAACCAAGATTAGATGGCTGATTTAAATTAGTTTATAAGGCTTAAAGCACCTAATTCACCATTAATCCTAAAGTTGCACGCTTAATCTCTCCCTCTTAATCCACCTATAATTTCAAAAAGATGGTGATTGAGTTTTAGACATATATCAACTAAAAATCTCTATTATACAAACCATAATCATAAAAGACACACGATTCATGATTCATATCACATGAATCACATTGATTCATCGGCAAACAATACAAAAGGGGAGAATCAGAAAATGTCCAGAATCAGAGCATGAATCATCAAAATGGTGCCATTGTGACAGAGATTTCAAATCGTACAGTTCTCATGATACGAAAACTCCATTTGGCCAATGGGTTTAGTAGTTCTGTGAGTGGATCAAGGATAATGTGGTTGATGACCCGGCACAGGAAGAAGAAGATGCAAAGGTGCTGTGCAGCTGCTGATTTTCTTTTTAATATTATTAAGGGGCCATACATTAAATGCTTCATTTAGGTGGCTTCAAAAGTTCATCAAACATACAAATTCAGCCCAAAACAACAGAATATAAATGAAAGAAACAAAATGACAAACATCAATATAGAAAGAGACAAAATGAACACAGACAAACACATGGATTAGGAAAAAAGAGACTGGTAGTGCAGCTTCTTTTACACTCAGGGTTAGGAAAAAAGTATTGCTTCATTCTTTATTGGGATTGGGAGTTATAGAAGAGCTAGGGTTAGGTAAAAACTAAAAGGCCATTTAAACAAATTAATATAAGTATAATGCTAACTCATGAAAGTTAATCACCAAAAAGATTTTTCTTCTCTATAGGAGTAGAAGATAATTAATTTTGACTTAGTTATGAATTTTTTATTTATTAGTTTATTATGAGTAATAATTTTATCAATGTTTTGTTACGTAATATATCTTATGTTATTTTAATATATCTCACGATTCAGAAATTGGTCACCCAGTTCACGATTCATATTGCAATCTGATACAAATTATATAGCAACTTTGTCATTTAATGCAGTAGCGCAATGATAATAACTCCCCCAAAGTAAAAAATTCTCATAAAGCTACATCATAACTCTCTTGAATGCCAGGGGAATTATTCCCCTAAAAAGGTAAGGAACAAAAGACCAAATATATATATATGGCAATTGAGACCTAAGTAAGAGTGAAGAACCCAGCCTGAAAGCAAGCTTGTAAGGGTGAAAAACCAAGCCCCTTAAGTACCCACATAGATTATCCATGGCTTCTGATGTGGGACTCTATCGTATGGCCTTCAGTTATTATTAACATACATTTCAACTGCTATTATGTCCAGTGCTATGATACAAAAGTTCTATATTTTAGTTATTCAACTAAGTAAATACATTAGAACCAGGCTTTACTTTCCTGCACTCAAATGCTTAGTATAAGCATGTGTCACAAATTACTCTTGATATCAGCATAGTTAATGTGGCACATGATGACATTGAATCATGATTTTCTATGAAACTTAAGTCATTAAAATTTAGAAGGGTTGCCATATTCTCCAGAGTTTAACACTAAGCAGCTGGAGTTAATGATGAATACACTCGATAAATCCAGTGAAAGTAAATTCGTTTAAGAAAAGTTACATTTAGGGTCTAATGAAAATAATTGAAAGGTAGAGGATAACATGAAAACAGATAGAAGTCCTGACTCCAGGGGGGGCATTAATGCATCCAGATCAAAATTGTTTGAGAAAGAAATTTACACCTTATAAGGAAAAACAAGTCATTTTGACATACTGGTATGTTCTTCTTAACTCACTAGGACATGACATTTACGTGTATCACAGCCCCAAATACTCAAATACGTGGCAATGTGCAAAACTATTCAGAAGATTATCCTTTATGTAACATAAAAAGTGAAAATCTTCAATTGCAAAAATTGTCAGCACACACATATTGCACATCAGGCAAACATATGCTCAACTATTTAAAAAAAAAAAAAAAGAAGAAGGATTCTTTGGTAGATATACAGTGACAGTTATACACATAAAGAACTGAAGATATATATACACATCAGGCAAATACTATGTTAGGTGTCAATTAAGAAAAAAGAATAAAAAATGCTCGGTGTTGCTTATTTGATGAAATTGTTTGCTGTTTTTATTCCCTGCTAAGAGAAACCAGTTTGAAGCTTCAAAAGCAAACTTGATTTATCATGTCTCAACATTTCAGAATTTCAAAAATACAGTTTTCTATGACAGCCCATATTTTGTTTTTATTTTTGTGGTTTTCTTATTTTTAGATGGTCTCTCCACTTCCCTGATTCAGACACCCTGCCCAATCACAACTGTAGATTATGATAAGTTTTACTGTTTCTGTTATTTTAAATTTTAATTTTTGAATGTACACAAGTAAATTAGTTAAAACTAAGTGTTGTTAAGAATACGGTAAGGTTAGCAGACAAGTTTAGGGTTTGTTACAAACCTAAATTCCCTTATCTCTCCTGTATTTATTAGTCGCATCTGATAAGGAATTATACATCAGAATAATTTTCCATTAAAAGCTTCCAACAATAAATTCATGCAGTTCTGGGCCTTGCTTCCTTAACTCACTTTTTACCTTATGACAACATACACAGACACACAATCAAATAAATCAAATTGGTGAAAATAATTATAACAAAAAAAAAGACACCATTACTCACTTCCAAATATGTCATGCAAGGATCACAAAACACACTCAGACCGTTCAGTCAAACATGTTATAAATACCACAGATCCAAATCTTCTCTTTAACTTTTGCAAATTCAAAACCTGTCAATTGTCAAACTTAACATGAGAAATCGACAAGAGCAGCGGGAAAGAGAGAAAACTATCATACAAAAGTTCTCCATCTAGCTGTTCTTCATTACATTGTGGAACACTCAAAAATCAAAAAAAAAGAAATCTCAGTTCCCTCTTTCAATTCCCCAAGGAATACTGTTCTAGAAACCTTAAAGATGGGCTTTTAAGAGACTGATGAGGAATACTTGCCCAATCTCAGGGATTAATATATATTAAAGAAAGAAATTAGAGAAAATTATTACTCATAACTGCCATAAAATTCTATATGTAAGACCTTCTTGGCTTATGGGTGAAACACTCTAAATTATATTTCAGTAAATGCACTACAATATTCCAAACCATGACTTTAATTTTGGTGGACAGCAGTGTTTCTCAAATGGATAAGTCACTAAGAATAGTAAGTTAGAAGTATCAGACAGTTGAATCACAGAGCATCGTTTGAACCAAAATGAATATTTTGAAGTAGGATAAGATTATCATGTTGACCCTGCTATACTCTGATAAATGAAGTATATTTCCGGAAAATGTTTCCAATTCACTGAACAAAAACAAGGCTCTTGGAACCTGCAGAATGCTAAGGTAACTGATAACAGATGTCACTAGTCTAAGAATTTCCAAGCAATAATGCTAAGTCGCCTATATCCATACTTTCTAAAATTGTTGGATTCTTTTAGTCAATCAAAACTAGCTCCATTCTTTTAGTCATTAAAATACCTATTCTAGCTAAAATGCAGTTGTTGATAAAACAAACCCCGTACAACAAAGGCACAATCATTAATAATAGATTCTCCAGATTATTTTCAAAGAGATTTTCCAGATCTATTACAGTCCGAAAACTATTTCACGTGTTTTTACTTTTCAGACTTCACACGAACATAATTTACACTAACAGGTTCAACAAAACTTCCTATTTTAGTCTTTACACTGGATCACACCAACGCTTCCACAACAGATAATTATAAATGCAGAATGCTCAACCAAATAGCAAGATGTGCGAGTTCCTAATCACGCTCTATGTTATGGATAAAAACTACGAAAACATCAAACCAATACCGTCAAAAACCGAAGTTAAACAATCGCATCCACCGGTTACCAGAATAGCTAAGAACCAGCACAATCATCATATTTAGAAATAAAAAAACAAACACACACACACAGACACACAACCTGAGGAGCGAACATGACCGGCGAGCGAGATCGGCCGGGGCTAGGAGGCGGACTATTCGCCGCCATTGGATCAGTTGAAGCGGCACGAGGCGGAGGCAGAGAAGTCGGCGGATAATTGGCAGGGACGCCTGATTCAGCGGCGGATCGATCGTCGCTTCCAATGACTCCATCCTCTCTACCGTTGGCGTTTCCCATGGATGATGATGCACGATACAAACAAGATTCAACCACAATTCCAGAGAGAAAACAAAAAAACAAAGAACGAAAACGCAATTTCTACTGATAGAGAAGATATTATGCGGTTTTGAGGACAATGTAGTGTAGGTCACGCAGATGGTGAGGAATGAAGCTCACGAGAAGAAGAAGGCGGTGGAGGGAGTAAACGACAGTGGAGGATTTGCGTTTTGGGAAGAGATGGAGGGTGAAGAAAAGCGTGAGGAGCTGCCGGAAAAACGGTTCTTATCAATTTTGTTGCTATGTTTGGAGTAGGCGCAGAAGAGAGAGAAGGAAGAAAGGCGGTAAGTGTTGTGAGGGCTTTTATATGGAAAGACGAGAGAGAAGAAACAATTAATAAACTAGTCGCGTTTTCTGTTGCACGCGCCATCGGCACATGATCTGAGTCACGCCCACGCGCGCGTCATTGGAACTTTGGATTTGGACGTATATGCAACGGAAGTTTAGCTATGGATAAACATTAGGTAAAAATTAGGATCATCCAATGATTTGATTGTGACACGGAGACACGACACGAACACGAATACGGATACATTGACACGTTAAATTTTTAAAATTATACGACACAACATGATATATATTTATATATATAAATAGTTAAAAGTTCATGAATTTTGATAAAATTTTAAAAATTACAATATTTATTCATAATATATGATATGTATATGTGATATTATTTTTTATTATTTGTCATGATAAGTCAAAAAAAAATAATTTTATATTCTAAAACTTATGAATATGTGTCGGGTGGGTGTCCTACAGGTTTCAGACACAGACACATGTCTGACACGGCGATATGTTGTCAAAGTGAAGTGTGCATGCTTCATAGCCTTATATACTTGTTTATCCTATTTAATATAATATTTGTATTCTATTTATATTTGATAATTTAGTATCTGTATTTATACCTTATCTAATATCTGGTATTTGATGAATACCCTATATATATAATGTAATAAAATATTTATATTATAAGCTATCGGATATTGGGTATCTTAACTATCCGCTCATTTTGGACAAATACCGGATAGTTGAAACAATATTGTATCCACCCGATTTTTGATATTTTTTTATTTTTCACTACTCATAACCTATCTGGTGTCCAATATTCAACGAATACCAAATATATTTTACAGGTGAATTCGGACGAGTACCTTATATACTGACTCAAATTGCCATCCTTAGTGAGACCTTATATTTTTTGGGGGGCTCGGGGCTCTCCAAATTTTACATTAACGCTCAATCTTGTTTCAATTTTTCTTTTATGGTCAAGTTTATTTTTAATATTTCACATTTTGGTTAATTTTATTTTTTTACTAATTTCTTTCAATACTACAAGCTTCATCATATTTTTTCAATTTGAGTTTCTTTTTCTATCAATTTTATATTATATATCATTAGTCATATAGATTTTGTTGTTAATATTTTGCTAAAGTAAGAGCAAAAATTGACCAAAATGTGAAATATTAAAGACAAAATTGACCGCAAAAAAAGATTGGGAACGAAATTGACAATTGGTGTAAAGTTTGAATATCAAAATAGTGTTTTTGCCTTTTTTTTTCAATTTTAGAGTGATCTTTTATATTTTTATAAGTTTTCAATTTTTTATCCTAAATTATCGAATGCGGTCATATATTTATTGTTTTAAGTATAAATATGACGAGAATAAAGTTATGTGTTTCTTTTAACAAGTCTTTTCTCTATTCGATTGAAACTATTAATAAACAAATGATGTCAAATCAAACTTAATAAAAAAGTTACTCGTTTTAAGATTAAACGATAAAATTGGTCATATCTCACTTATTTCAAGTTTAAATGTAACAATTCGATGACTTACCCTTAACAAATTATTTATTTGTCTAACTAAAATCATTAACAAATGAGATCAAATTACAATTTAAAAGTAGTCTAACCAAAAGAAAAATAAAATAAAAATAATAGAGAACCACTTTAAAATAAAAATAGGATGCAAAATTAAAGTAAAAATTGACATATGTTGGTACATGATTATTTAACATTTAAACCAACCCTTTATTGTCAAGGGTAAGACTTACATATAATTTTTTATATTTTTGTTATAAGATTTTTCAATAAAAATATGACACGTGACAAATTTATTTTACATGGCCAATCATAATAAAAGTGGAGTATTAAAGACATATTTTTACATAATCAATATGATTCGAGGAACTTCGTAATAAACATATAAGGAATGAAAATATTTTCCTATTGTCAAATCACTTGTTTTTAGTTTTGTTTGATTTTACTTTATTATTATTTTTTGGCAAAAGTAAACTTTTTTTACTGTCAACTTCATCCCCAAACTTTACACCAACTGTCAATTTCATCCCCAATCTTTTTTTGCTGTCAATTTCATCCCCAAACTTTACATCAACTGTCAATTTCGTCCCTGATCTTTCACATTTTCGTCAATTTTATCCTTTGACTAACTTCTTTTAATAAATTAACGACAGACTGTATCCTGTTTTTGAATCTAAATTAGGATTTGAGTTTCTTTTTTTATTAATTTTACATTATATATCGTTAGCCACATAGATTTTGTCGTCAATATTTGGCTAAAGGAAGAGCAAATGATAAAATTGACCAAAATGTGAAAGATTAGGGACGAAATTGACAGCATGTGTAAAGTTTGGGGATAAAATTGACAACAAAGAAAGATTGGGGACGAAATTGACAGTAGATGTAAAGTTTGGGGACGAAATGGATACTTTTGCCTTATTTTTTTTTATTTTACTTGATTTGGTTTAGTTAAATTAATTTCAATCGAGTTTAAACATCCTACGTAAATGAAGGTTGGGGGCAAAATGGTATATTCAAGTTATTGAAGTGTATATTATACATGGACTTTCATAATCATAGGGCTAGTTGTCATTTGCTATTGCTGGTAAGGGAGCGAATGTACCCCACGGAAGTGCATTAAATATAAATCAGTCTCATTCCAAGTCATGTAATTATCTTATTTATTAATGGGATATGGCCATGGGATATATTTGTTGATATTTTTTAGAGCATATATAGATAGTAGGCGAATCGGGATGTTATTCTTGTCTTATTCTACTATATCTATTCTTTCTTATAAGCAACACATATTATATTATAATCAAGTGGTATGTAAACATATCAATAGACCACTTGTAAAGGATTAAACTGAAAATAAGATCTCTGTTTTTAATTTCAAAAATAATAATTTCTATTTCGCTCTTATTCCAGGACGATTGCTTATCTAATATTTTTTTTCCTTCAAGGATTACATTCATCAATAATCATTTGTTCTTCTAATGAAGTCTATAAATTTGTCATAGAATGTCTTAATAATTACAACTTACAAGTACCGACTCACTTGCACAAAGACACTACCTTCCAATTTAAAATTTTTATAATACTCGAGGGGTATAGTGATGAGATAGATAGAAATAAGTAGAGAGAGAAAGTGAATCTCACTAACACCTTCTCTCTCTACCTTATTTCCATCTCTTTCATTATTACACCCTTAAAATATTCTAAAAGATCCAAATTGCACTACCTTCATTTCTTGACAAATATTTAGCTAATGCAATCACCAAATAAGTATGATGAGACTCTCGTACTATTATTTAAATCGTCAAACAAGTATCATATGAGTCTATTAGAGTCTTTAGAACACAGTCGAAGTTTAATTATGTCCTTAATTACTTTGTGTCACCAATTTCAAACTCTCATCTATAATTAACAATTTTTTGGTTGAATATATACAACTTTAAAAATAGACAATCATTGGTTAGATAATATTAATGTCATAATTATATCTTAATTTAAAATTTTTAAATTAAAAAATTGGCTTTAACATTTTGGAACTAAATCTTAATTGAATTTAAAATCATCAAACACTAATCCTATAAAAAAATCTGAATTACTTTTTAATAAGTCAAACTAAAAATAATTGATTCCTTCATTAGAGATTTAAAGTTGTCAAGCTAATCAAATCGTATCAAGTTAGTTCATCAACTCTAATTATAGAATAATTTATAACCGGATATATTTATATTTATGGAAATCCGATCAAATTATAAATTGACCCTTAAAAGTATTATAGAGAGAGAAAGTAAAGATATAAGAACGATGGAATTACAATCTCACATGCATTCTTATGCATCATCCAAAGGGGGTTGCATGTGAGATGTACACAATGACATTGCGTTATGACGCATAGACTCTACAAGTCACCACCTCACACATGTACAAAATGACTATCACACGTCAATTTAGATCTTTTATAGTACTTTAGGAGTGCAGTGTTGAAAGGAAAAGAAATATACATGGTAGAGAGAGAAAGTTTTAGTGGGACTCACTTTCTCTCTCTACTTGTTCATTTCTCTCTCTCAATACTATATCTATAGTGTATTATAGAAGATCCAAATTATATCACACATGCATCACAAGCTTGCGTCACAACGCAAAACCATTTCACCCTAGCTCATTCTTTTATAAATAAAAGCTCTCTTTCACTATTTTAGTCACTCCATTTATTTGGATAAGGGGCCTCTCCTTTGAGAGAACTCCTCACAATTATGATTTTTTTTTCTCTTTATTTTAAGTTTTTTTTTTCAGCGCATCTGTTATACAAATATGACTTTATTTCTGGTATATAAAAAGTCTATTGTTTGAAGCAATCATTTTTCTTTTAGAAGTTCAATAGATATGAGCCTTGGTGGAGCAAAGCTTCTCATGAAAACATCTAGGTGAATATCTTTCATTGTATTTGTTTTTGTGTTTTGGGATCCTCGAATCTGGTCACGGGCCTTGACTTCATTTTTTCATAGACATAGCCCAATTCAAACTAAAGACTTTATTAATGTTAATTATTTTTATTTGTTACAGATCATATGCCATAATTCCATGTAAATTAAATTGTATAATTTTTAAATAAAAAATATAATTTACTCGATCATTGACGTTCACGCCAACATGAAATCAAGCGATAAAAGGGGAAAAGAACCATAAAAAGTCGTACGTAAAGACGTGGCAAGCTAATCTTTAATCATCGTCATCCTTATCTTTTTCTTTTGTTCACTCTTTTATATTATCCATTTCTTTGGCGTTATTTTTTTAAGGTTAAATTAGTTTATCAATTTTTAAAAAAATATATTAGTTTTAACTTTTAAGTAAATGTTTATTATTTAATTTCATGAACTTTAATTTACATTTAGTTTTTATGATTGATTATTCAAAATATATTTTTTATATTGTATCTATTATAATTAATGATACAAATAAATTTTACTTTTTAAAATATCTTTATAATAAATATATGAACAACCTTATATAAAATGAGTCCTCACACATAAATTATTAATGTCATGATTCTTCGTCAAAACTATCAAAATGGTGTCCAACCAAAAAAAAAAACTATCAAATGGTTGAGTTATATACAGATGTATTTAGCAGGTTGACCTATTTGGGTTGGTTTGAATTGGATTAGAAGGCTAGTTTAGACTTAAAAAATTGTGATTTAAATTGGGCGATTAGTTTTAAATTTATGAGAATTCTCAACATAATCCAATTTGCCGACTTGTAAAAAAAATTTTGACCAAAAATGTAAAAAATGAAAAATGAAAAAGAATCTCATTTTTTAATTGACTAAAATTATAGTTTGGTTCCTCAACTACTATTATTCTTTCAATTTGGTCCTCTTACAAATTTGTCTTTTCAATTTAGTTCCTCAAAAACAAATTGTGAGGGACCATATTGAGAAAAAAAAATTAAGAGAGATTACACTGAAAAAAGATAAATAAAAGATAAATAAAAGAAAAATAAAAAATAATATGAGTCAACTTGCCAATCCAGTATTATTTGGTTTAAATTGATTTATATTAATTCAATTATTTTCTTCAACCCAGTATAACTCGAACAGCACACCCTGCCCTACCGTTCGACAGGGACCAATCATGTCTCATGATTGGTCCTTGTCGAACAACATCTACTCCCGTATAACCCAACTAAACAAATATAACAGCAAGCTCAAATCAAACCACCTAAATCCAATATTATAATGAGCACAAGTCCTATTGTCCAAACAAAATATGAGCACAAGTCCTTGAAAGAACCATACCTGAAAAATTAATTGTTGAGAGGTTAGAGCCTAAATCCTTATAAAATGTTTTACACTTAATATTTGATAATTGGGACAAGTTATAGTAAATTACTAAATTTAGAAAAGAGAAGAAAGAGAGAGAGAGATCATGGGGCAAACATCCTCATAAAGACATGATGATAAATTAAGATTCCTTTTGCTATTACCATTATCTGGAAAATAACTGCAGAGAGCACACCATTTCTCATAACTGAGTTTACCCTAAATACTACCAACAAATATAATAAGTTGAAGTTCACTACAATATATCCTCAAGTTAAAAAATTCTAATAAGACCTACCTATTTTCAATTCTATAACAATTCACCTTTTAAGAACTTGATTACCTAACAATAAACCACAACACAAGGATAATTAATTATTGTACAAAAAAAGCAACCCAAAGTCTTTCTCAATATTGTTCTCCCAGCAAAGCAGAGCTGAAGTTTATGAACATGGAGACTTGGCTGAGATATATACCCTTTAGTTAGTTAATTATAGAGATAGATGATCTAACAAACCGAGCACTCTGGATGAATGAGTGATGTAATCCTGAATATGCTATCTTGAAGCCTAGAACACAGGGAACAAGAATACTTCAGTGCAAGTCTCATGTCAGAAAGAGGCAGAACTTGTTCTTCGAAGTTGATATCTCGTTTCACTGGTTGATTCAGATGCCAACCTCATATCAAACTCCTATAAAAGGGAGGAATCCATGATGGAATTAGGACTTCGCAGATGTTGCACAATAGCCAGAACTGAAAACTTAGGAGATCTAATGGTTCCAGAAAAGTGATCTAGATTCTAGAATGGTAAACTTGTAAAATTTAAATAATTGGTACCATAGTTGTCAAAATCCAGAATTTAAGTAAAAATCAGAAAAGGGGGTAATGTAAAATCAGATCATAAAATCGTAAGAGTTTACCTAAATAAAAAAGACAAATTTTTTAAGACTGTCTTCCACTAATTAATTTAAGGGAAAATCTATAAAAAGCTAGATAGCTTTTGCTATCTAGTTTGTAACTGTTGGATCTGCCTTTTTTATCTTGAGATTTGTGCAATAAACTTTATTGCACAAATCTCAAGATAAAAAAGGCAAATCTAACGGCTACAAACTAGATAGCAAAAGCTATCCAGCTTTTTATAGCACAACCCTTAATTTAAATGTATCAAAATCTTCATAACTCTCCTAAATCCAACACTCATGAATCAAAATAAGTCTAAATGTCTAACAATAATGTCATCATAATGAATTAACAATATAACATAACATAGACATTTAAATAAACACATCGATGGTGATGATAAAGATGATGATGAGGAAGATAATGATATAGACTATGATAACCGAGAAGATGATGATGGAGATGATGGTGGAGAAGATTACGAGCATAAGATTTTTGAAAAACTTTGTTAATTTGAGTGTTTATTTAATTTTTCAGTGCAAAAGTCATGATTGCTAAAATTTAGTTTGAAATCTTATAATCGTGCGATTTTATCCGAGTTTGATCGAATTTGACACAATTTCAGCTTATGTGCGATTTTACAATCGAGTTAACAATATTTTAGTAGGTGAAATCCCAATTTACGATTTACCTCATGATTTTGACAAATATGATTTGCCACTTGCAATTTTTTCTGTGGAAAAAACTCAAGAATATGATGTATCATGATCACCCAATAAAAGTGATATGGGAGCATAAAGAAAAGGAAAAGGAAGGCATATTGTCTTTAGAAAGTGAAGGGCCTCATCACTGTAATTATGCGAGATGAAGCCCCACATAAATATCAAGTATTAGCAACTAAAGGTTAAGAACAGATTAAAACAGTTAAATCATATATGACAAATGCTTTCCTAAGTTTTATTCAGCATAAAAGAAACAGGGATAAACATCATGCTGCTCATAACTAAGAATATTAGCAAGTTGATTAGATTTTAAGACTAGTGCCCTCTTAATAGACTGTCAGCAAGAGGGAATCCCATGCATAAGCAACTTGCATGTGACTTAAGTAACATAATCAATAATCCCAAGAAAAACTATATGAAATAAAGTACTCATTACACCCAGCCCAATTTATAAGTGGAGTGGGGGCAACATTTGAATGTCGTGGTTCTTTAAAGGCCATGAATGAATATTTAGTGTCCCATGCAACATTTTATAATACATAGTGCTATATATCCGAAATGCGTACGCATGAACATTGCAACCCCCTATGCAAATCTAATAGGCCCAGTGTTCACAACAGAGAGGTCCAAAGTAATCAATTAAAAAACATAAACCTCATTATTATTGTTTTTCAAGAAAAAAAATTTGGCCAATCTTCATGCCGCATACTTAATTAGAACATGTAGATCAAACCTTGAGGTGCAATTATTTCCTGGCAAACCTCCAATCTGTTTGACACTTGCTCATACTCCATGGGATATGAGCTAGAACAACCAACTGGACCAACATCCCTCATGCTTACAAGGCATACTCTATAACCAAGCAGAGGAAGATATTCCCCCACGTGGTTTGGCCAATTATCAATTTATCCAATCGTGTAAAGAATAGTTTGAACTTTGAATTGGTGATAGAGAGATGTCTAGTTTAGTTTCTAAAATTCTTTTCAGAGAAATGTATCTCAGTTGAATGCCAAGCATATCCCATCATGTCTTTCAACATCCTAGCTGTACAAAGCATAATAGAAACCTTCAATGGAAGATTATTAATTGAGTAGACATATCTAAGGATGATCAAAACACTGGTACTTGATGGGTACTCATAAATTTTAGCCTATGGTTCCAGATCTAGGTTCGAATAAAAAGTAAATGGGTCCGAATATGGGGATTTACCCGAAAACTTTGCAGGTCTGAAAATAGGTAAGGAGCCCTAAACAGTGCCCTATTCATAATAGTAAATATTAATTTTTATACAAAATAAATATAACAGTTGAACTTTATGTAGGAACAATTTCACAATTATAAGGATAAAAAGTTAAACATTTTATATATCTTGGAGTACTTTGATGGTGTATTCATATATAAGATTTATTTTTTTTATTTTAGATGGTTATAAATGAAAAAAATTGATAAAAAGAGATTTCAGTATTAATAAAAAGATATTTTAAATTGAAAATTTTCTGAGTCCGAATATGGGGATTCAACTATTCATAGGATTTGTACATGAGGATTAATTTGAAACTTGCTCGAGCCAGGATTTGAGGATGTGAAAATATTCTTCTTTAGGTCTGAGGATGGGAAACATAAGATCCTACCTACATCCTATTCACAATCATCCTTGAATATATCCCACCATGTCTTTGCAATATTCTAGCTGTACCAAGCATAATAGAAGACTTCAATGGAGGATCATTGATTGAGTAAATTAATGTTTTATCCTCCAAAGGAGTTTTTTTTTTCAATTTAGTCCTCCATTTTTTAAGCTTCACACAGCATTTCGCTAAAGTGACTCCTGCCACCAATACAGTCCTCACATTAACTACGTTAATGATAGTTAATAGAAATGATAACATGATTTAACCATCATGTCCCATGATCCTTTATTGATGATATCACATGATGTAAACTGTCAAATTTTTCTTTGTTCTTTCCCAATCTACTTTTCGTGGAGCATGAAAATCCAACAGTAAAGAAAAACTTCACAATTTAAACATCATATCATCAAATAACTGCATATGAGAAGATTGTTAGGACTGTATAAGTGATGACATTCAAATTTCGAGGACTAATGAAAGGCCTTAAAAATGGAGATCTGGATCGAGAAAAGAGGCATCTTCTGAGCTCCAAAGCTAATATTTACTCATTAACTTTATTTAAATGCAAATGCATTTTTTTTTATTTAGAGTGATGTTAGGTTGATGTTATTCTCGTGCTAATACCCCCCCCCCCCCAAAAAAAAAAGGCATGTAAACCTTAAATTTATATGTGTATATTACAGTCATGCAATCTCTTAGGCAACCAATACCGAGCACAATAATCAAGAACAAACCAGCTCATGTTCTAACATGATTTGTTCAATGTAGAATACAAGACTCAAAAACATAGTAAAGCTTAAGAAGCTAAAATAAAAGCCAGGATAACAAGGCATCACTAGTATATTTATAGAAGACAAGAGAAAAAGTAATTTAAGGTAACTAAAAAGCATTCTGGAGATAGGAAAATTTTTATCTATGCACATAGCTCCTCAGCCCTTTTGTCCTATGATGTGGCTGGCCACCCGAAAGAGATAAAATATCATTTTGTTCACCACCAAATATATAGGAGAAAGATTATTTTGTCAACACAAGTTCACAGAATACAATCCAATAATTTATGAGACTGGTTCTTCTGTGTACGAGTTACACCAAAGCAATAAAGGTATCACTAGACCAATATTATCCGTTTGGACTTCTGAAGTTTAGTATCTGATTCTTCCAACAAAGACTATTAAGAATAAGGCTTCAATCATATAATCAAAATTAAATGTTCAACAGTCATGATATGTCCATAACACCAGAACTACTTAATAACTGCTGATGACATATTATTAGGAAAGTATATATTATGAATCAATGCATTTACATAACATTGCGCCTCATATAATTTTTCATTCCAAGGCCTCATAAAATTTCTCAATAACATGAATTTGGTCAGAAATAATATCACACATACCGCAGATGATTAAAATTTATTATGAGCAGGAGAGCATCTTAAATTAAAAAGTTGAGTAATGTTAAAAACATTACATTGCTGTAAGGAAATTCTTCCTGTTTCTACATTTTTCTATAGTAGAAACTAAGTAGACTAGCTTTCTTCAAGGGGAGAAGATGTTGTATCCAAATATGATTTATCTAAAGGATAGTTGTTGATATCCAAAGATTCTGATAAATTTTGTAATATACCACTTGTCAACACTACCAAGAAGAGATTATTCACCTCATAACAGATAAAACTTGGTTTCTTATGGCAAAATAGACTCAATAACAGTACATAGTGAACCATAAATTTTCATTTTTGTAAAGACAATGTTCAATAGATTTTTTTTTTTGCGGAAGAAAGAAAGGGACAAAAACCAAACAAAAAAAAACTAAGAAACAAAAGGTTCTAAAACAGTCTTAATCATAAAACAAAAGTAATCGTGAAAATGAACCAAAGCAAAAGGTGAATGAGATTCTGTACCTTCTCTTTCTTGAGTTTTGTATTTTCTTCTTCTAGACGAGATACCTTGCCAACCAGTTCATTATGGTATGCCTGCACCATCCAACATTGATGAGTAAAAGTCCAAGATAATATTCCAAAAAAAAAAAAATACCAACTGCCTATAAGGCAAACATGGGCCAAACCTGTTTTCTGGCTCGTGAGCGGGCAGCAGATTCCCTGTTCTTGATTTTTCTCCTCAGTCTCCTCTCCAAAGTTTTCTCATATGCATCTGGAGCATCCCTTTTCCGGCCGGGTCGTGAGTCAGATAAACTGCTAAATGAAGGTGATGATGACAAGCCTGTCTTATGTTGAAGACTATGAGGGGTTGTGACTTCCATGGTATCCAACCCCACAGATGGACTTATAGAAGATGCTTTAGCAAAAAGTCCTGCTTGTACCAAGAAATCCTCCAAGGTTGTCTCACCAAGAGTCATCTCGTTATCGGGACCTCTTATATCCTCTGAATACCGTTTCTTTTGACCTTGTTGGATTTCACTCCATACATCATCAACTGTCTTCCCACTCAAAGCCTGAGCCAAGGTCAGACTAGCCTGACGTTGAAGAGAAGATGACGACAAGCTCTCGTTTTGTACCGGTATAGACTTACTTGCTTCGGCAGTCCATACATTTTGAAGAAGCTCATCAAGATTCATGCTTCCTAATGGCTTCCCCAGGTCTCCTAGTTGATCTTTAACCTCATCAAGTGTGAGACTATACCATGAGTTTTGCCTTGTCAATGGAGAAGGCTGTAAATGAGACTGCTGACCATTACCTTGAGAACCCATTGTCTGAATCCCCATTCAGTGCACTTTCAGCCCAGAATCTAAAATCACAAGGTGATTGATTAAAACCACTGAGAATTGTACTAGAAGCCTGAATAAAACTTCACAAAATCTTATATGTAGATAGTAGTTTCACAAAATACAGTACAATCATCGTTCATTGACTCCATGATTTTTCAATTTTAAAACCACATACTTCATGTTCAAATTACTTACATTTTCCCACATCATCTCAAGCATCAATCAAATGATAGTAGGTCCCATCAAGGTTTAAGCATTTTACTTCGTCAATCACCATAAACACACATTTACAAAATCATCAAACGAAATGATAGCAAACAGAGAAAAGCGACAAAGCTGAATTATGCCCAGAAACAGAAATGCACGCGGGATTTACTCACATCAGGAAAATATAATCAATTCTTCGATAAGACAAGTAAGAAAGCTCGAGGCTCATACCAGAAGAATCAGAAGGAGGATCTGATATGAAAAAGAAGCCCTTATGGCTCTGGGTAAGGCAGCTACAGAAGTAACACAAGGAAACCCATCTAATAAATATTTGATCAAATTGAACGGATTTTCGAAGCGAAATTGAGAACGAAACACGAGGATACCCAGATGATTGCAAGTTGGTGAGCTTGTTTGGAGTAATACGTTAATGGGTTTTACGAGTGATTGATTGATTGTGAGATTTGAAGAATTCTTTGGATTTTCTTGCTTGCCCGTTGTGTGTGATTTCGTGGGAAATATTGGCAAGTGGCACAGTTTGAGAAGGAAGGTCGAACCTCTTCTAAAGTCCTTATTCCAGAGAGCATCGCATCAGCGATTCAGCATCGCTTTTTTAGGTGAAATTATCATTTTGGTCCTCAAATTATGAGATCAATTTCATTTTGGTCTTAAACTTTTTTTTTATCCTCAAACTTTCACATTTATTCCATTATCAATCTTGTAATTTGATCTATTTTATATTGTTATTCCTAACTTAAATAGTATAAATTGATTATTTCTCTTTTATACATGTCAATATGTCATAATAAGTAAGTTTACAAAAAGAAAAATTTTTATTCTTTAAAAGAGGAATTAATAACAAATTTATCTTCAATCTATAAGTAAAAAAAAAAGATTTTTTTTCTTCTTTCTTTAACGAGTCATTTATTAAGATACATATTGTCTAGGTTAGAAATAATTAGAAAAAACAAATGAAATCATATTTTAGGGACCAAGATGAAATAAATGTTAAATTTTAAAGATAAAAATGAAACAAAAAGTAATTTTAGAATCAAAATAAAACTAACTCTATAGTTTAAGGATTAAAATAAAATTTTGACCTTTTTTCATCCCTGTTAAAGTAAGTCATTACTCATTCCCTTTCATGTATTATTTATTACAAATATTTAATTGTTTACGACTAAATTAATCAAAATTCGGCCAAAAAAATTAATATAATTAAAATATAACAATAAATTTTCCAATGTGGCTATTGGCAAGACTGAAGAGTTCCAAAAATGAATTAGCAGCTAATTTCATAAAAAAAAAAAATACTATATTTACATCTATATCTATTTATATATATATATATATTAAGACCTTTTATTAGTTGGCTCCCAAGATTATTAATATCCCGTAAAATAAAATAAAAATATAAAGAAGTTATATGAATAAAAGATTTCTCACCGCTTCCTTTTCGTATTATTATGAAATAGACAAAAAAAAAATTATGGAAAATTTTAAATAAATTGCTCTAAATTTATTCTTTTAAAATTATTTTAGTTCAAAATTTATATTAAGTTAACAATTTAATTTAGAATATAAATCCATCATTGAATAGAGTACTAATATTATCATCAGTAAGGCCATATACTATGTGATTCTCATGTAGTAATGTTTATTGAACTAGCAGTATTATCAACATATAGAATGTGAAGGCTTCCTTCTTCAATATAATTATATCAACTATTTTAAGCATGAATATAATATAATAGATGATATTTGCATTTAGCTTGATTTTGACATTAGATATATAATAATGTAATTGGAACTAATGCAACCGTTCATATATTGTCTTTCTGGTTAAAGAATGTTAAACATTTAGTTAACTTACATTTGTCAATAGTCTGTTTGAGACAAAATCTATTTATTATTTAATCACTTTGAAGACGAAGTAATGGACAAACTCTCCACTAATGATGATTTTAAAATTTGGGGGATTTTGCTAAATATTCTTTTCTTTTTTAAATATCTTGATAATTAAAAATGCTTTTAAGAGTATAGATTTAGAGTAACATGTTTAATAAACTCTTCTTGGCATTTAACAAGAAACTCGTGCAGATATTAGTATTATTAGAATAGTTAGTAATCAAATCTCACATTGAATCTTTACAAACTTCTAAGGCTAGAATGGTTGTTAAAGGTTTTAGGCAAAAGGAATGAGTAGATTATTTTGACACATGCTCCTATGGCAAAGATAACTTCTATTAGAGTTCTGTTTACATTAGCATCAATTTATACATTCATCAAATGGATGTGAAAACATCATTTCTAAATGGTGATCTAGATGAGGAAGTTTATATGGAGCAACCTGAGGGATTTGTACTTCCTGAAAATGAAAAGAAAGTGTGTCGGTTAATTAAATCCTTATATGGATTAAAACAAGCACCAAAACAATGGCATGAAAAGTTTGATAAAGTAATATTATCAAATGGTTTCAAACATAATGGAGCAGATAAGTGCATTTACTCTAAGTTCACAAAAGATTATGGTGTGATAATATGTCTATATGTTGATGACATATTAATCATAGGTACCAACGTGCAAGGCATTAAAGATACTAAGAAGTATTTATCTTCTCAATTTAAAATGAAAGTTTTGGGAGAAGTTGATATTATCTTAAGAATTAAAGTTAAAAAATGTAATAGAGATTTTACTCTAAATCAATCACATTACATTGACAAACTTCTAACCAAGTTTAATCATTTGGGTATTAAAGAATATAATACGCCATATGATGTATCTGACAAGTTGGTTGAAAACTCGGGTAGATCAATTAGTCAATTAGACTATGTCAATGCAATTGGTAGTTTAAGATATGCAATGCATTGCACTAGGCCTGATATAGCTTTTGCTTTTGGGAATCTGTCCAGATATACACATAATCCTAGTAGTGATCATTGGAAAGCAATAGGACGTGTTGTTGGTTACCTTAAAAGAACAAAGTCTTATGCATTAACTTATAATAAGTTTCCTTCAATTTTAGAAGGATATTGTGACAATAAATCAACATCGAGTTGGATATTTACTTTGGGTGGATAAGCTATTTCATGGGCGTCTAAAAAACAGACTTGTATCACTCATTCTACAATGGAGTCTGAATTTTTGACTTTAGCAGCAGCAGGAAAAGAGGCAGAATGGTTAAGAAATTTGTTATTAGATATTGAGTTGTGGTCATAACCTATTCCAGCTGTTCTCTTGCATTGTGATAGTCAGACAACTATGTCTAGAGCATTAAGTAAGATTTATAATGGTAAATCAAGAGGTATAGTCTTAAGGCATGAATACATAAGATAATTACTTTCAGATGGACTCATCACTGTTGTCTATGTAAGGTCAAAAGACAATTCTGCTGACCCATTGACTAAAGGGCTCTCGAGAGATTTGGTTAATAGTACTAGTAGAGTCATGGGTTTGAAGAACTTTTGAAATATATCATTCATAACAGAAACCTTACTTTTATTATTGCTATGCAATTCTAAAAGTTCAAAAGGTAACAACAAGTTATTATTAGTGATAGTTATCAAGTGCTTGATTAGTGATAGTTTAAGGCCTAATTTGATCTCATTTGATGACAGTTCCAACTAGATTGAAAAAGAGTTCATCAAAGGTAACCTGTAATTTTAAATTCGTCACAATCAAACTTTAAATGAGAAAGATATGAGCAACTTTGTCCGTTTGCATGTGAAATGAGAAGTCCATTTTTGAAGTTCAATTTGACTTTGTTTACTCACGATAATTGGACAAAGAAATGACTCGTCAAAAGTAACATGTAGCTTGTAACTCGTTGTATTCAAACTTGAAATAAGATGGATATGACTGCATTCACTTGTTGGGATCAATGAGTGAAATTTTTGGGAAAGATAACATAAAAAGATAAAGAACTAGATTGTAACTCACTCCGAAGATAAAAAATCAAAATTACATTTTGACCAAAAATATAATTACAATTTATTTAATTATTTTCTTGCAAATATAAATCAAAATTTGATGATAAATGTAATATAAATAAACCAGTAAAATTTTAAAAATTATGTTTATTATTAAGTTTAAATTATTTACAATTATAAATTTTGAAATGTTAAATCTTAAAATTTTATCTTTCAATAAAGAGTCGAAGTGTCAAAGAAAGAAGCCAATCACTAATTTGTAACAAAAGTATACATTTAAAAACTTGTTACACATGGAAATGCTCTCCCCTGAGTGGGAGTTTTCTGCTCTCTCCCAGTGAGGGTTGAGGATTTGCGAGTGTGTGAGTGAGGTTTTGCCCTGGTGATGGGGGAACCGAGAGGTAGTGTGATGGAAGTCTCTCTGGATATTGATTGGGATGTCTCGAATGGAGGAGAAGCAAGGAAGAGGACTCTGGTGGGACGTTTGGTTACTGGCAAAGTCCTGAACAAGAATACTGTTAAATCCATGATAGTAAAGGCGTGGAGTCTCCAGAAGGGTTTGGGGATTATCGAGGTATGTGATAACGTTTATCGGTTTGCTTTTGATAAGGAAGAGGATTGTGATAGAGTGCTCCGGGGTAGGCCTTGGATGATTTTGGGTTATTTACTGGTGTTAGATAGATGGCAGCCTCTTTTAACGATCAATGAGATAGTGTTGAATTTTAGCCCGTTCTGGGTAGAGCTTCATGACCTTCCGCTAGAGGGTTTTTCTGAGAAGAACATTGTGAAGATTGGGGCCATTTTTGGGGAGGTTGTGGCGTTTGAGGATCCTTTGGTGGAAGGACGTTTGAGTAGGAATTTTGTGAGAATCCGTGTGCTGGTTGATGTTAGCAAGCTCATCATTCCAGGTGTGTTCATCCCGAGGCCTGGGCGATCAAGGATTTGGGTAAAGGCAAAATATGAAAAGTTGCCACAGTATTGTTTTAATTGTGGTATTCTGGGGCATGATAAGAAGAGTTGTAAGACGCAGATGGCTAGTGAGAACAGTTTTGGGGGTTGGATGGGGACAGAACCGATGCGAAGTTTTGGAAATATTGTGGTGGTGAAGGAAGAGTCAGTTTCGCAAGGAAGGCAGAGCGATGGTGCGGAGGCGCGTGAGGGGAGTGGTTATGGGAAAGCGCGTGTGGAATCTGGGGGTGAAGATGAACGAATTTCGTTGGATGTGGGACCCAGGAAAGTTCCAGACTGCGTCAGTAGCGGTTACTCCTCGGGATCGGGAAGGAATGTGTGCATGGACCAGTCATCATGTGACAGCTCAGCCAAAGTTTTTAGTGCGGAAACGGGTGGATTAATACAATCGTCTGGTACTAATGTTTGTGTAGATGGGCCAGGCCCAGTGGCTATGGAGTTGGTTAAGAGTAGTATGGATAAGAGGGCTGAGGTGCAAGTGAAATGTGAGGATAGTGGGCCGGTAGGGGGTCTTGTTATTAGCCCAAGCAAAGTTCGTTTTAGGAGGAGCGTTAAGAAAGGTAAAGCGTGTGTTGTTGAGAGTGGTAACAGCCCGTATATCGTGGAGCTTCCTTCTGATGAAGAGAGGGATGTTACTCAAGCTATCATTGTGCACGCAGTGAGTAAAGATGTCTCGGATCTGGCGCTGGGGATTCAAGATGTTTCGCTCAAGAGAAAGGTTGATTTGGCGGTTTCAAAGGCTCGTAAAAGGATTGGCATTGGTGCTGAGTCTGTGGATGCCCAAAGAATGCAGCTTGATGGGGTTGCTGATGCAAGGTTTGGAATGGGTAGTGGCAGCCCTAAGCAGAAAGGGGGTAAGAAGAGAGTGGCGGATCTGGGGGAAAAGTTGATTAATTTTAAGGAAAGGGTAACTGTTCTGGTTAGTGTGGCCATTGCTGTGGGCAGCTGTGATACAGGGAGTGCAAATCCTGTGGAGTATGTTTTTAAGGCTGGAGAAGATGTGGGTGAAGATGGTGGTGGCTGGCCTAGAACAGCCACACGGGGGCCATGAGTATTCTTTCTTGGAACTGCAGAGGGTTGGGGGTCCCTCTGACAGTTAAGTCTCTTAGGAGAATGCAGAAAAAGTTTAACCCCTCTATAGTTTTCTTAATGGAAACTAAGAATAATTCTCAGTTTTTGGAGAGTATTAGAGGTAGATGGTTCAGGGGGTATAATGCCTTCTATGTGGATCCTGTGGGCCAAGCTGGTGGTCTTGCGTTATGGTGGGAAAAGGATATTGATGTTGCAGTTCTGAAGGATAGTAAAAATTTAATTCATACTGTGGTCTCAGGGGGATGTTTTAACATTCCGGTTACCTGCTCATTTGTTTATGGGCCTACTGATGACAATGAGAGATGGAATCTGTGGGATGAGATTAAGGAACTCAGGCCTGAAGATGATGCTGCCTGGTTTAGCGTTGGGGATTATAATGATATAGCTAGTAGGAGTGAAAAGCAAGGAGGGAACCTACGGGGTATGCACAAAATCTGGAGGTTCCAGAGCTTTATCTATGAATGTGGTTTTTTGGATTTGGGTTACCAAGGCCCAATCTTTACATGGAGCAATAATCAGTTGGAGGCCCACCATATAAAAGAGAGGTTGGATAGGGCCTTGAGTAACCATTCTTTTGCTGATGTTTACAAGAATGTCCAGATCCTTCACTTGGAGCCTATCGGGTCTGACCATAGGCCTATCTTGGCGGTTTTGGATTATAAGGATAGGAGAACCCCGAGGAGTTTTAAGTTTGAGCAGTTCTGGGCTGATCATCCTGACTTTCTTAAAGTTGTTGCTGAGAGCTGGAAGGATAACCCTGTTGGGAGCAGGTACGATTTGGTTAGGTTTTGTGAGAAGTTGACTTGCTGTAGCAGAATGTTGAGCGCTTGGAGTCGAGAAACTTTCCCGAACAGTAGGAAAGAGATTGATTCGTTATCTGCTGAGTTGCAAGAGTGCTTGACTGCTGTGTTGTCTGAGGAGAGCTATTGCTTGGCTGCTGAGTTACTGTCAAAGATTGAGGCTGCTTGGGACAGGGAAGAGAGATACTGGGAGCAAAGATCTAGGGTTAACTGGCTCCGGTCAGGTGATCAAAATACAAAGTTCTTCCATTCCTCAACCATTTAAAGGAGGAAGAGGAATAAAATCCTGAGGCTTAGGGACGAGAGTGGTGTCTGGTATGAAAAGGAGGAAGACATTGCTAGCATTTTTATGGACTTTTATAAGGACCTGTTCAGTTCTAGCAGTCCCGGGGCAAATGAGGATATCTTTGATTTTGTGAAGGATGTGATATCTGAAGAGGATAATCGGAGACTTATGGAGTCGGTTAGTAACTTGGAGATAAAGAGTGCTGTTTTTCAAATGGGTGGGCTAAAGGCCCCGGGTCCGGATGGTTTTTCTGGCATTTTTTATCAGTCTGCTTGGAATGTGGTGGGTGAAGAGGTGAGCAGGATGGTGAAGCAGTTTTTCGCTAGTAATGGGGATATTGCTGCTATTAACAATACTAATATTGTTCTTATCCCCAAGATTGAGGGTGCTGAGTCGGTCAACCATTTCAGGCCGATTAGTTTGTGTAACTTTTCGTACAAAATTATTTCCAAAGTGATTGTCAATAGGATGAAGCCTCTTTTGCCTAGATGCATTTCTCCGAATCAGTGGGCCTTTGTACCGGGAAGGCTTATTCAAGATAACATCCTGATTGCTCATGAAGCGTTTCATCATCTCAAGACGAAGAAGAGCGGGAAGAGATATGAGATGGCTGTGAAAGTGGATATGAATAAGGCTTATGACCGTATAGAGTGGAGTTTTGTGAAGAGAGTGCTTCTCAAGCTTGGGTTTTGTGAGGCTTGGGTGGAGAAGATAATGCTCTGTTTGTCTTCTGTGAGTTATAGCTTGTTGTTGTCCGGTAAGAAGGTGGGCTCCTTCTGTCCTGAAAGGGGGCTGCGTCAGGGAGACCCTCTCTCCCCTTATCTGTTCATCATTGCCGCGGACGTGCTCTCTAATTTGGTGACGGCCTTTGCTGATGTTCATGAGTTGGAAGGCATAAAGCTTGCAAGGAATTGCCCTATTCTTACACACTGTTTTTTTGCGGATGATGCTTTATTTTTTCTGAAAGCTGATACGGTGAATAGCTCAATGTTTAAGAAGACTTTAGATTGGTATTGTGCTGCTTCTGGGCAGCTTGTGAATTTGGACAAGTCGTGCATCTTTTTCTCTGAGAATGTCCCTCAGAATATTAGAGATGATATTTGTGTTTCCTTGGGAATTTCAGGTGCTGAGAATCCTGGGAATTATTTAGATCTGCCGGTTGTCTGGGGCAGGTCAAAGTGTGAAGCTTTAAACTTTATCAAGGAGAAGATGGTTAGGAAGGTTCAGGGTTGGAAGCAAAGTGTCCTCTCTCAGGCTGGGAGAGAGGTTCTGATCAAAGCTGTTGCGAGTGCGGTGCCCATGTATCCGATGTGTTGCTTCAAATTTCCGAAGAAAGTTTGTGATAGTTTCAACAGTGCGCTTGCTAAGTTTTGGTGGGGTCAGCAGAAGGAGGAAGGAAAAATTCACTGGAAGGCGTGGGAAAACCTCACTATGACTAAGAGTGAAGGAGGGATGGGTTTTAGGGATTTTGAGTGTTTCAACTTAGCCTTGCTTGCCAAGCAGTGCTGGAGGTTGGTAAATAACCCTGATGATTTTTGGGTCAAGCTTCTTAAAGGTATTTACTTTCCTCATTCTGATTTTTTTCATGCCAAGAAAGGGGGTAGAGCCTCTTGGGCCTGGTCGAGTCTCCTGGAAGGGAGAGATCTCTTAGTGCATGGTCTCTGTTGGCAGGTTGGGGATGGGTCCTCTATAAAGATTTGGGAGGATAAGTGGGTCCCTGATTTGCCGGGTTTTAAGCTTTCTAATAGACCCTGTGTTTATGATTGTAGTGTTGTTATGGTTGAAGATCTTCTGGTGGCTGGTAGATGGAATTTGCAGGGTATTATAGGGTGGATTACCCCGGAGGAGGCCGCTGCTATCAGGGCTATTCCCATTGCTGGATGTTGGAGATTGTGCCCTAGGGCCAATCATTTTATAAATATGTTTTGAACATATTAATTAATTTATGGAGATAAATTAATGGTTATCATATTATTAGCGTGTTTACTATGATAACAATCCTTGATTAATTATATGATAAATAATCTAAAACTGTCCCTGGTCGATCATTCACGTGGGAGCGTAAATGAACCAAGACCAGCATGACCTCGGTGTATAGAGATACATGCACTAGATGCTTCTCGAGAGTCATGATGCAATTATGTAAGGGTTACAAGTTGCTGGACCGACCCGGAGAGTCCTGCATGGGTTTAGTCATAAGCGAGCCTCTCCTGTACACCTGTCACGATAGCCTTAGACCTGAGGTCTTGACTATTCCGGCATTGTAGTTGTCAAACTTTGGCCTAGTCCAACGTTACCCGTAGCAGGGTAGCCATACAGGCTAGGTACGGGTTTGGTTGATTACCGTGCAAAGGAATGTGGTTGACCAAGATGGGATTTTGTCCCTCATTTAAGATGAGAGATATTTAACTGGCGCCCTCGATGAGTCTGTCCAAGAAATGCGTGGCCACGCTGGGAATTGGGACTAACTCAGGAAATCGAGAAAGTTGTGGTTTGGATTTTGGATGACATTCCCGTGCCTGATCCATGACCAAAATATCGTGAGACAATAGGAATTATGACAAGGTGGTATTTAGGTTAAATCGTTAAAGTCGTTAAAGCGATAACTCCCGTGTTTTGGGTAGTTGTGATGGCTTGCTAGAGTCCGCTCACAACTTGTGAATCATTAAGATGATTTGCTGCCAACTTCACGTGAGGCCTGCTGGGTCACACATGAGCAGGATCAAGATGCTAATTTTTGGGACACGAATTAGGGTTAATTCGTGAGTCACTTAGGTGACACAATTTAGGACATAGTTAAATGTCTTAGGACATTAAATCTTGTCTTAAATAAATATCTATGATTGAGGTTTTAAATTTGTTGGACAAATTTAAATTTAAATTAATTGTTAAATAGTTTTACAATTAAAATATTAGTGAATAAATAAATTAAATAAGTTTCCTAAAAATTAGGGAATTATTGATTTATTAAATTCACTAAAATTGGGAAACATAAGGATGAGGGTGGCGCCTCATTATCTTTATTTTTATTAATAGAAATTGTTTTTATTAATTAAATAAAGATAAGATAAATATCTTTTGGAAAAGATATAGGATTTGAATTAAAAGATATTAAGGTAATTCTTTTATTCAAAATTGTTAGGAATTAGTTATAACTACCTAAGGAGTTTGGGTTGTTATAAAATTCCTCCAAAAACTCCATGAGAATTTCGCCTACCCCCTTTCTTGGGATGGAAGATTTGATCTTGCATTTTAGAGTTTGGGTCTAGGCTAAAGTCGATTTTTATATTTAATTATTAAAGTAATATTTAAATTATAAAATCAAAATCTCATGACTCATTCCAACCAATAGGATTTGAGCAAATTAAGATTTGATCTCAAGATTTGATCTTGGATAGTCAAATTCGAATTGGGCCTTTATTTTTGAATTATAATATTAAGTTTAATATTATAAATCAAAAGATATTTTGAGATATCTAAAAGATATCCCATATCTTAGAGATATCCTAATTGGATTAGGATTCCCTAAAACTAGGAATGAGAACACTATAAATAGAGGCACTAGGCGCCTATCTCAGAGATAACTCACAACACAGATCAATTCTTAGTCAGACTAAGAATTTCGCCTAGAGCTCTATAGAGAGTGAGAAAATCGCCAATCCCAATCAATCTTGATAATCAAGAACACTTCTTGATTATTCAAGAATCATAGATATAGTTCCCGTATTCACTTGGGAAGAAGTGAAGGAGGCTAGCACCTAGGCATCTGCCAAACTGCTCGTGTGGATTACTGGTAGAGGAAGGACACTCTGTGGACTTCTCAAATTCGCGAATACGATAAGTCACCGATCAAAACTAGGTAAACATCTTTTCTTATCTGGTATAAACATAGTTAGTGGATCCTGGAAGGAATCACAGAGTTAGCTCTTAGTTTTAATTGCGTTTTAGTCCAAAAATTTTAAATTTCTTCCGCTGCGCTCCCTCTGTGATTTCCCAACACTGGAAGCATGAGGAAGGATAAGCTGTGTTGGACACACAATAAGAATGGTTTGTATTCTGTTAAATCTGGCTATATGGTTGCAAAAAGTATGTCTGGGGGTCGTGCTGAGGGTCTTGGGTGCTCCAGAAGTATTCCAAATGTCTTGTGGAAGGCAATTTGGGGTTTAAAAGTCCCTCCCAAAGTCAGATTGTTCTTATGGAAGGCCTGTAGTTATGCAGTACCAACTAAAGAGAGCCTTTACAAGAGGAAGTGTAGTAGTGATGCCTTGTGCCCTGTTTGTTTGAAGAATGTTGAATCAATTGAGCACTGTATCCTGTTCTGTGACTGGGCTAAGGCTGCTTGGTATAGTTGCCCTTTATCGGCCAAGTTTGATGTTGTTGGTTTCAGATCCTTTGATCAATGGTGTCTGGATTGGTTGGTTACCAGTAGTGAGTTAAATGATGATATTAAGTCGTATATGGCCATCCTGGTTTGGGAAATTTGGAAGAGCAGGTGTGCTGATGTTTTCCAAAGACAGAAGGTTGACCCTATGCTTACTGTGGTTAGAGCTGGTACTCTGCATTCTGATTTTTGGTCTGCACAAAGGTGTGCTGTTAAGCCTGTTAGAACCCAGGATAATGCTACAGTGTCTGATCATTGGACTAAGCCCAGTATTGGTGTTTTCAAAATTAACTGTGATGGGGCTTTTAAAGAGGCGAGTTCTGTTGCAGGTTTTGGGGTTGTGATGAGGGATTGGAATGGGAGAGTTGTGGATGGTTGCCATGGCAGTTTTCCCGCTTGTTCTCCCCTTGCTGCTGAAGCTGCTGCTATGCTTAGAGCCTGCAACATGGCTGAATCCTTACAGATCAAATATGCAGTTTTTGAATCAGATTGTAAGGATCTAGTCAATGCTGTGATGATGGAGGATGCGCGGGTGGACTGGAGGTGTGATGCTATTGTCCAGGATATCTCTGTGTGTTTTAAATCGAATTCGGATTGGGAAGTTGCTTGGATTCCAAGACTTGCGAACTGTGCTGCTGATTGGGTAGCAAAGGAGGCTGCTAAGAAGTTGTGCCCTCTGGGTTGGGTGTGGTCACCCCAACCTTCGTTAGCCTCAATCTTGTCAAGGGATCTCTGTCAGTCTGCTGCTAGTGGTTCTGTTGTTAGGAGTGGGGTTGGTTAATTTCTCCCTGATGGCTGTGTCGTGGGCTTGTTCCTGTTTTTGGTTTTTGTGTTGTTTCTGGGCTTGGCCCTTTGTTTTTGTTGGCTTCGGCCTTGTTTAATATTTTCTCAGGCCAAAAAAAAAAAACAAAAGTATACATTTTAAAATTATAAAATAATAAATATAAATTAATAATTTAGTCAAATTATTAAATTAATAATTCAATATTTATTAATGTCGTCGATTTTCAAAGTAATTGATTTAATTCCTAAAGAATTAAATAATATAATTATTAATCAAAACTAATAGAAAATGGTATATATTTTTAATCTATAAATTTAATTTAAAAATATATTATTTAATTATACTAAGAACTAAATTGTATATCTTTTAATACGGAAATTAAATTGTATATTTCACAAAATTATCAATCTCACGAGTCTGGCCCAAAAAAAGAAACGCATGTGCGTGAGAGGTAAAACTTGAGTGGGAGTGCAAAGCGCGTGCTTGGGCATGCCCTTGTGGTGGTTTCAAGCCCCACATCGGTGGGAAGTGAGTGTGTGTGTGAGTATTTAAGTAGGTTATATGAGAATAAGGACTAACGTCCGCGTTAGGTGTTTTGTCCATTCGTCTTTGAAAATAAAAATTATTAGTTTATAAACAAAAGGCTAAAGTGTACTTTTGTCCCATAACTTTGACAAAGGTCTCAATTTGGTCCCATAACTTTTTTTTGTTGCAACTCTGGTCTCATAACTTTGACAAAGGTCTCAATTTGGTCCTATAATTTTTTTTATTGCAATTTTGGTTCCATAACTTTTGAAAATGTCTCAACCGTTGATCCCAAGCTGATCTCTATCCATTATTTGCCGTTAAATCCACTTCATCCATATTTACCATGTCATCATTCAACTCAGTATGTCATATCATCTTTAACGGTAGAAAATAGATGGAAGGTGGGACGTTTTCAGAAGTTATGGGGACCAAAATTGCAACAAAAAATGTTATGAGATCAAATTGAGAACTTTATCAAAATTATGTGACAAAAAATGCACATAGCCTAGACAAAAAAAATAGCGGATGTGAATTGTGAAAGCACATCATATATGTTCGTGGAGTTCGCGATACTCATAAGATAAGACGAATACACTCCGATTTCCTCTTTCTCTCTCCTCCTTCTTTGCAAACCCTAGCTCTCGTCTTCCATTCCATAACGCGATTCAACCGCCATGGCCAAAAAGCGAAAGCTTCGATCCTCTGAACCCGAACCTGCTAAGGTCGTCGATTCCCAAACTGCACAACAAGAACAACAACAACCACCCCCAGAAGCACAATCAGAAGAACAGCAACAAATCCACGAGGAAATGAGAGTGGACGAACAATCAAATCCCGAAGCAACCCTAGAAGAAGAAGAAAATAAGTTCCAGGGACACGAAACTATGTCCGTTGATGATAATACCGTAGAAAAAAGTGCCGATGCCGGAGAACATCTTGAAAGCGTACCTGAAGAAACGGCCGAAGATTCGACCTATGCTGTCCCGTCTGAATCAGCTCAGGTTGAAGCGAATGGAGCGGAGGAAGGTAATAATAATGAGGAAGATGAGGATGATGATGATGGCGAGGGTTTGGACGAAGAAGAACCTGTTGAAAAGCTTCTCGAGCCCTTTACAAAGGAGCAGCTTTACTCTCTTGTTAAGCAAGCCTCGGAGAAATACCCAGATTTTGTGGAGAACATTCGTCAACTGGCGGAAGTGGACCCTGCACACAGAAAAATCTTCATCCATGGTCTTGGCTGGGATACCACTGCTGAAATCCTTACTAGTGTGTTTGGGAAGTATGGTGAGATAGAGGATTGCAAAGCCGTCATAGACAAGGTATCTGGGAAGTCCAAAGGCTATGCTTTCATCTTGTTCAAGACCCGAAGTGGGGCTCGAAAGGCGCTGAAGCAGCCGCAGAAGAAGATCGGGAACCGAATTACATCTTGTCAACTGGCCTCTGCTGGACCGGTTCCCTCGCCGGCAGCTGCTGCGGCCGCCCAGCCCGTGTCTGAGTATACTCAGAGGAAAATTTTTGTTAGCAATGTGAGTGCTGATATTGATCCACAGAAGTTGCTTGAGTTCTTTAAGCAGTTTGGGGAGATTGAGGATGGACCATTGGGTCTTGATAAGAATACCGGAAAGCCTAAAGGATTTGCTTTGTTTGTGTACAAGTCAGTGGAGAGTGCCAAGAAGGCTTTGGAAGAGCCTCACAAGAACTTTGAGGGGCATACATTGTTTTGTCAGAAGGCTGTTGATGGTCCTAAGGGAAACAAGGGATACCATCAGCATCATCAGCAGCACCATCATCAACACCATCACCATTCTCATCATCATCAGCCTCACTATCAGTCAAGAAAGGATAAGAATAAGTATCATTCTGGGGGGCCTGGACCGGGATCTGGACACCTTATGGCACCATCAGCCCCTGCTGCGGGTTACAACCCTGGAGTCGCTGCACCGGGATTAAATCCGGCATTGGGGCAGGCGTTGACTGCTTTGCTTACAACCCAAGGAGCTGGGTTAGGACTGGGTAACTTGCTTGGAGGCCTTGGTGGTGGTGCCCCGGCCGCTAACCAGGCTCGGCCACCGGCTGGATATGGTAATCAGGCTGCTGTTGGCTACGGTAACCAGCCAGGAATGCAAGCAGCGTACCAGAATCCACAAATGGGGCAGAGCAGTGGTGTCAGGCCTCAGCCTCATCCTGGAGCTGGCGCTCCTTACATGGGTCATTAGGTGAGTGAAGTATGAATTAACTTGGCATTTTCCTAATCATTTGCTGCTGAATTTTCTTAAAGTCGTTCTGCTATTAATGGTGTGGCCACATATTAAAAGTTGGTTGAATTTGGTAGTTTGGGTCTATCTTTAATGGGGAATGTGATGATTTGTTTAATGTGTTGGTTGTTTGTTCTCAATTTTTCTGTCTATACATGTTATATTAGATTCTCAAAGATGGGAGGACACAAATTTGGAGCATTGTTGTAGGACTTGCAATGAGCCGTGATTTTTTTTTTAAATAGTGGTAATTTACTAGTTTTGTATTTTACTCTAAAGTGAGGGTAGTTTTTAATGCTAGAGGTGTGGGTTGTGAGCTGTGCTGAGGTCCTCTTAGCTGCAAAGGTTGTTTTGTGATCATCTAGTTTACTTCAAATGTTATCAAATAATTCGTGTAAAATAATCTTGAAGTGTTCTTCAAGTATTCAACTAAGCACAGATGTTGGTTCTTTTTTCATGTAACTGATATCTTATAAGGGTATTTAATATATGCTAGCTGTGATATTTAAGTCCTGTGATTGGGTGTTGAACTAATGCTAACACTAAATGAACCTGGTTGCTGTTGCCTATTGGTGCTTTCTCATGTCTTTAAATGTGAAAAGTATGAATTTGTGGCAGGACATAACTTAGACATTGTCTACTCATCATCTAGATGGAAATGGTGATGAAATATCATGGATTTAAGTTGGTGAGAGTATCATGTATTAAGGATGACTAATGCCAAGATGTTGTCACTTAGGAATAGCTCTTCCTTTGATTCTTTATTAAGGTTGGCTACCTGGTTGTCTCCTTATCACTCTATTTATGCTTTTTCATTCAGTGATATGTCTGATGAGCTTGTCGTATGGTGAATGTCGCCTAGCTAGTGGTTAGTGGTGCTAGTTTAGAGTCTAGTATTCGCCAGGAACTTGAGTTTTTGTTGCTTCTTCTGTTCAAGTTAGCTGATGCTCAGCCTTATTTGTAATTGTGTTGTGTCATTATGTTTAGATGGTCAAGGTGTGCTCAGGACTCATTAAGTTTTTAGTTTACTTTAACTATTTGATTTTAAATATTTCATTATATCGAGCTAAAAGAAGGAAAATTAAGATCATAAGTATTAATGCTCTCTGCCTTGGATTATTCTTGGTTAAGCATCTAGACTTGTTGAGTCCTATCCTTTTGATGCAACATTATGAAGCTTGCGTTGTACTCTATTACTGTTTGTTTTATATTTCATTCATCTAGTTTTAAACAAAAGATTGCCTTGTAACTAATGCAACCCTTGTAAATCTATTTTGCAGCACCGGAGGTATGGCTTTCTAAATTTTACATATGCATTTGCTTTGCTGATGGAGATTTCTTTTGAAATTAGTCTTTTTACGCTTTATGTATTCATTATGCAGATACCTCTCATAGATGCATCAATCATTTAGTTTTGGACACTGCTGATTCTTCTGAAGTTCCAGGCACTATTCAAATGCATCCTTTAGATTTGTAATGAAATGTTATCATTTGATCACTAAAGGAACCGAGTCTGAAACCTGTATTTTCTTTATATCACTTCCCTGCAACATGTTTTTTAAACAGTGTAGCAGCTCTCTTCGAGATGCTTTTGAGGATGAAGTTAAATTTTGGGGCAGAGAAAACTTTGTTGCAATAATTTCAAGTTAGCTGTGGATGCTCCCCCTTTACCCCTAAACTTTATTGTGTTGTAATATGTGGTTGCTTGACATTTAAAGTCCTTGACAGGCAGATGGCTTGGATACTCTTTATTTTTACTGTAACCTTTTAAGTTTTGCACTTCAACTGTTCTGTTCTCTATTTAGACATTAATCTAGAAAACTTATTCTAAAAATTATTCCATCAATTTTGTGGCACGGCTTTTTAAATTTTCTGCTATTAGAGTTTTTTTAGAGTATCTACCTTTCAATGTCTGTTCAATTTGAATGTAATATTCTGTCTCATTTTTTTCCTCTTCATTTTTCTCCCCCAAAAAAAAATATTTCCCAAAGAAGTATTTGTGCAATGTGCTACATTTACTAGCCATGGGCGATTGGGCATTGAGGTTTAACACTAAAAGTCTGTATTCTTGTTTTTGTGGTTGAATTGATCAGTCAAGAAAATGAACCTTATAAAACACAATGGCCCACTTGCACGTGGTTTCTGTTTTTCAACAATCTATTTTAAAAGCAGAAGGGGATTATCAATCTTAACTTTGGCATATGCTGAGCAGTGGTGTGGATTATTAACCATTAGTCCGATATTTGTTTGACTGCTCACCTGTTCGTAGCTACTGTCATCAGCATCTACTGGTGAAGCTTGAAACTTCCATCCAAAGTAAGAAGTTGCTTCTGGGGCAGGTTGCTTTCCCATGCTTCAACTTCACCCTGGTTTGGTGTGAGTGTCATTATGCCAGTAAGAAGAGCAGATTCATGCCCTGGTCTTACCATCAATGTTGGCCATCGGTATGATTTACATTTTGCTATTGCCTGGGAATGATTTAAGTTATGATCATCACCTTTTTTCTTGCCAAAGTTTTATTGACCTTTTGGGTTATTCCCCATGTATTAGCGAGTGGGGGCCTATCAGCTTTTGTTTCAATTTTTAATAAACCGTTTCCTTGCATACTATCTGGGTTGATTAATCCCCGGTTTGTTATTGATGTGGCTTTGAAGTTCTTACAACCCGAAAAAGGAAGAAAAAAGTACCCCCTTTTTTTCTAAATTATACCACATCAAAACAAGTTGCTTTCTTCCAAAATTCATGTATAGATTTAAGCCCAGCAGCAGCTATTTTTTTTTTTTTAAAAAAACCAAATACAAGGCTATAAGCTGGAAGAGCATTATGAAGGCTATACCAAACTGGGTGTAAGCTGATTTCTTTTTTCCCTCGCCAGTTTTTGTGATTGATATGTATTGTTTTCTCCTCAAATATTTCTGGGTACTGCCATTAGAATGCTGCATAACATTCTGGAAAGTATAATGGAGAGATGATGATGATGATGACGACGACGACGACGAAGCATTGGTTGTTGAGGAGGTTATCTGTATGCCCATGTGGGCCATAGCCATCTGGAGCTACTCTATGCATAATTGACCTGTGAATTTGTGATATAATTAAAGCCTGATGGAAGTTGTGGTGCTGGTTCGATGCTTGCCTTCTGAAGAAGGTATTTCAATACTAAGAAAGGGATGACATGCCCATTGGTCACTAAAGAGGTGTTATATTCTGGAAAATATTGGTGTCTTTCCAGACTTGTTAACTTATACAAGTGTTTTTTTTTCCTACGTGTGCTAATCACATCATCATAACTTGATCAAGTAATGTAGGATTAAAACTTTTGGAGCTTTCAACCTGACCTGGAGTTATTATTTTTTATGTTTTGCCCCATTTCTTCGTAACTAAATCATGCTCAACTTCTGGGTCTAGTAGTCATAATTGACGTGAGAGTGTGATTTGGTCGTGAAAGGAGGAGTGGAGGACATTTGGTCGATCTATCATGGTATGCTCTATGAAGAAGCATAAATGGATTGGTTTTAACCTGAAATTACCATGAATGAGAACTAGAGAGAGAAGCCATTCCACGAGAAAGACAACTTCTGGTTGTGTTTAGTTGGTGAACTTCTATACTGAAATGTAACCAAATGCTTCAAACTTTAAAGTATGATAATGTTAACCTGAATTATTATAGTCAAATTCAACCTTTGTCATGCTCTTGATAATGATGAGAGGGTAATATTTATAAGTTCTCAAATCTAATATTTTATTTAAGCTATATTAAATCACTTATCACTGAAATTCAACTTCTTTGTTGGTATATGCTTCTTAGTTTAATTATTATTAATAATAATATTAATATATTAAAAAGTTTGTTTTTATATGAAGCTATAAAATAACACAAGTTTTTTTTAAAAGAATAAAATAACAATTTTTAAATATACTAAGTATTTTCTTAACATTATTTTGAACGTGTATTGAGAAGAAATGTTAATTTTTTTTTAAAAAAAATTACACCATAGTTTCAAGCATATTTTCCGAAGGCAAAAACAAGAAATAAAGAAATCAAAAACATGATCAAAGAACGCATGAGAACGAGGTTACTCTTCCCCACTCAGTACTCGTTTTCAAACATTGTTGAACAAAAAAAGACCAGGTAAATTGCATTGGCTATGAACTATTAAGGAAGTCAAAGAAATGAGAGGTACAATTTCCCTTATTTACAATAACCAAGTGTACAATGCAAATAGTGTAGATTAATCAAGACTAAACTTTAGAGACCATGCCAACCAAAAAAAGCAGTGAAGTGTGCTATATAATTTACCATGTTAGTGCTATATACTCTATGTAATTTCCTCAAGTTTCAAGAGGTCATTGTAATTAATTAACATGGTTTACAATTCATCATCACAATATTTAACCATTTCAAAAAAAAAAAGATCCTTCACAATATATTTTTTTGTTGAAAGATCCTGATCGATGACAAAGATAAAAACAAATTGTATCTAATGGTCCAAAACATTATTTTATCCTATAAGGATAACAAGATAAGCCAATTCTTTGTGAAATTACTGGAGGAACATAGCAAGTGTATGAGGTTTATGTTGAGATTCCATAAAATGTAAGGATTCTCAAACAAATAAAGTTAAGAAACGCTTCTAAAGTGTTATACCCAACAATTGTGTTACTTAAAAAAAAATCAGAAAACCAGTACACTGAAGTTACACAATTTCTTAACATTGACTCAAGATCCTTACATGCATTTCAGAAACAAATCATATGATTTGCTTCTGGCATCCAGAACATGAGCAAGTCAGTTTGATTACATAAAGGAAATAAACAAGCTTAGGAATAATATCTTAGACTGTATTCCATATAATAATTTTTTTTTGCCTGTGGCCAAGTAAATAATGGCTTGAGAAAAAAAAATTATATTATTATATGGAATACAGTCTAAGATATTATTCCTAAGCTTGTTTATTTCCTTTATGTAATGCAAACTGACTTGCTCATGTTCTGGATGCCAGAAGCAAATCATATGATTTATTTCTGAAATGCATGTAAGGATCTTGAATCAATGTTAAAAATTTCGGTGTACTGGTTTTCTGATTTTTTTTTTTTTGAGTCACACAATTGTTGGGTAAGGATCTTGAGTCAATGTTAATACATAGGTTCAATCCAAGTGGCCATTAATGGCTCCTTTGTATTGTAGAATCTCTTCACAATGCCTTCACCATCAACATGGAATTTTCTTGTCTCAAATGAATAATACAAAATGCTATTGCCATGAAATCTGGGAAAATAAATCCTGTTCTCTGTACCCGCAATCCTTGCTTCTTTGCAAACACATGAAGATTGAGAAACATATATCACATTCTTTCCTATACTCCCCAACTTTTCCCAACGCATTTCAGTTAAATCCAACCTGAAGGCTTTTAACCAGTTCCCCATATGACCTACAAATATTGACACAAGGCTTCCATGACACTCAACTAAGAAACTTTGGTGAAAATATTTGCAAGGTGCTCGAAGTTCGTTTAAAACAACCCAGCTAAGCTCTCTAGTTTGGGGTTGCAAGTTAAAGGTATAGTGCAAAAATGACAGCTTTCCATTTTGCCCCAAAAGATAAAAGGCTCCTCCAAAATACAAAGGGCTAGTGTTATTTAACCAAAATACAGACCCATACTCTTTGTATGCATATTCCCATTGATTATCTGGTCTTATGTCAGCGACTAGAGTATGGAGATGAGAAGTAGTATTTGATGGAGGAAGAAATGCACCACACCCCACAACTTTACAATATGGGGAAGTTGGTGAGTATGAGAAAGCCATGACACATGAAAGAGCACATACTTGTGTGGGTGTATCTTGTAATTTGATGATTTCTTCAGTAAATGGATTGAAGAATGAAATTGAGGATTTTTCATCACACATTAGCAACCAACCGTTGCTTGAACAACGAACTACGCTTCCTTTTAGTGATTCAGGAAGATTCATGAGAAAACTAGTTCCATGAATAGGATCAATGAACTTTAAGGCAGTCATGTTGTTTGTAAGAAGCAGAAGGCACATTGATGATGATGAATGAAAGGTTTTATATCTTTGTAAAGCTTCTTTTCTTGAGAGCTTAGGGACTACAAAGCGCCAATAGCGACATACAGCGCGAATATTCCAGTATTCAAACTGGTTAAAACCCTCTGTAATTTTCATTAAGCAGTCTAATGGAAGATCAGAGAAAGATGTTTCTCTTACTGTTTGAATTTTGGTTTTGGTGGTATCTTCTTTTTCATCAATTTCTTGAACTTGGTTTTCTTGGGTGTAACGGAATAACCTAAACAACAAAATGAGATGCGAGAGATTAAAATCTATAAATCATTATGCAGACAAGATGAAATTTTGATAATTATGTGTACATACTTGATTACATGATGAGGTACTAGAATCTTTGGAGAACTGCATGATGAGGTAACTTAGGACATTGTAATAAACTAACTGATAGACAATAATCTTTAACGGTGAACGAATACAAGCTTTGGTCATTTGGAAGAGTGAAGTATATAGAATCACCTTTCCCAAATACAGGACACCAAGAATCACCTAACGCATTATTGAAGAAAATAGCATGACCCATCAAATTATTAGCTCTCTTCCAAATCATTGTATCAAAATCTAATTTGAACACACAAACTTCAGTCACAGTAACTTGCTTCATCTTTGACTCCACAACCACAATGTACACATTCAATAGCTCCCCACAACATTCAATGAGGTTATTCATATACGTAATCTTAAGTGAGAGTCCCACTGTATTCATTGTCTTTCTCTCAGGCAATCGACATAACTGCTGAATACTCAGATGATCCTGTTTGTCCACTTCGAGTTTGACTAGTTTATCTCCACTAGACGTAAGAGAATACAACTTTCCATTGCAAGAAACACACCCATGAAGAGACTCACGTACCAATTTGCCATAAGGAATCTCAATCCACCGACTGTTTTCATGTGAGGGACGTATAAATATCAGGATCTTCATCAGGTGATGATGACAGGAAAAAGTGTGATATTTTCTGGGTGGGCTTCAAGAACAGAGGAGGCAAGTGGATGAAACAACCACAAGAATGAGAATTTTTGGTTCCAAAGAGACAAGTATGTGTGATTATCTTGGGAGAGAAGGAACCAACCACAAGAATAAGCAACAATGCAAGAATCACCAATCGACTTAGGAATTGGCTTGCAGTAGATTGCTTGAGGGTGAGACGACATAGAACAGAAAATTAGGTGATCTTTCTTTCGGTGACTATGTTTGTATACAAGGCATGGGCATGGCTCTGAAGAGCAACCTTTCTTCTTCCCACCACACATTGTAATATTTTTGCGAATTCGAACTCATTTCGCGCACCAGATTATGATGGAAGAATCTCTCAAATTGTATTTACAAAAGCTTGAGACTTTGCTACGGATGATTAGTCCTTAGCTTGTCAGGGGATACCTTAGGATAGCTTGTCAGGGGATACCTTAGGAAACCAAAAAATACCGGAGACTTTGGTTAGATAATACTAAGTGTTGCAAACCCTTATTGATTCCCAGAGATAGCAATACAATTCTGATGTTTCTGAAGCGAAACTGTAAGGCATAATTAACACTCTTATTATCTGGTTCAAAAAAAAAAACACTCTTATTACAGGGTTTTTTTTAGAATAATAAGGATAATTTAAGTGAGATGGATGGATGGATACTTTGAGGATGTTCAAGATTTACAGTTTTAAAAGATTTTATTTTCAAATTTAAAGTTATAAGCTTATTTAAATTAATATCCACGGACAAAGATACGTGTTAGTCCATATTTAATTTGTTGTATAATACGGATAATAAGTTGAGATGGAGATTTTGAGGATATTCTGAGTATTCAGTTATAATATATTTGTGTTTTTTGGGAAGATATAAAAAATTTATTCTTAAATTTAAAATTATTTAAAAGAATGTATCATTTTATTATTTTAAAGATTTGATCTTGTAAAAAGTAAAATCCTTTTAAAATATTTCAAATATTATGATATCAGATAAAAAAAATTTGAGTTTATTAAATATAGATAAGATAAAAAAAATATTGAATAAACTAAATAAATTCAAACTTTGATCTCTACAAAAAAATATTTTATAGAAATAACTCATTTTACTAAAATGTATTTTACAATAATTAATTTTATTTATAATAGGCCAAAATGCGAATTTGGTCCTGTAACTTTGCTCAAGTTTCCAAATTAGTCCTATAACTTTTTTTGTCTCGAATTTGGTCCTATATCTTTGCCCCAGGTCCCAAATCAGTCCTATATCTTTTTTATCTCAATTTTGGTCCCATATGTTTTGAAAACCTCACACCATTAGTCCTCTGTCTATTTTAAATTATAGTTTAGTCCTGAAAACTTCAAGTCCCTTTCACTTTAGTCTGTGACTATCAAAATGAAAGTGAAAGAGCATCCCTGAAGATTCTCAAACCTTACATCTTGGTCCCTAATCCATGAATTCTTCATGAAATGGAATAAAAATGTAAAAAATACACAAATTAAAAGCAAATGACAGAGGGACCAAAACTGAAAATGCAAAAAATTTAAAACTCACTGGAAAACTTACGGAAATCGCCAAGAAACTCAAAAACTCATCCAAAAACCTCAATCGTCACTGAAATCTCACTCAAATAATCGCCCTCAAGTGCTTTAAGAAAGAATTTTCGAAAATCCAAATTTTTGAGGAGGGAGATGATAGAGATTCCCTTACATTTGGTGATTCCGAGAGAGAAGTTCTGAAATCCCTTACCTTTCTTTTATCACCTCCCTCCTCAAAAGTTTGGATTTTCGAAAATTCTTTCTTAAAACATTTGAGTGAAATTATTTGAGTGAGATTTCAGTGAGGATTGGGGTTTTTTGGATGAGCTCTTGAGTTTCTCGGCGATTTCCGTACATTTTCCGGCGAGTTTGGGGCATTTTCTGATGGGTTTTAAATTTTCTGCATTTTCAGTTTTAGTCCCTCTTTCGTTTGCTTTAATTTGTGGTGTTTTTGCATCTCTATTCCATTTCATGAAGAATTCATGGATTAGGGACCAAGATGTAAGGTTTGAGAATCATCAGGGATGTTCTTTCACTTTCATTTTGATAGTCAGGGACTAAAGTGAAAGGGACTTGAAGTTTTTAGGACTAAACTGTAATTTAAAATGGACGGAGGACTAACGGTGGGAGATTTTCAAAACATATGAGACCAAAACTGAGACAAAAAAAGATATAGGACTGATTTGGGACCTGAAGCAAAGATACAAGACCAAATTCGAGACAAAAGTTATAGGACTGATTTGGCAACTGGAGTAAAGTTATAGGACCAAATTCGCACTTTGACCTTTATAATATTATAATTACTATTATATTTCACGTTGATTTAAATTTAAAATTAGTTTTTATTATAATAAAAAAACTAAAGAAATTAATTTTTAATAAAATGAGTTGTTTGAACAAAATCATAAATTTAGAGAATATTTCATAATTTCTTTTTTTTTTTTGCCGAAAGATTTCATAATTTCTTAAGTTTAGAAAATTTTTCACATTAAACTAGTGTTGTCAGAACCAGACCGGACAGTCCGGGTTCAACCGGCAACTGAATACAAGGGTGTGGAGAGGCGGCTTTGCGAAGAATGTGGGCGTTTGCAGCGTGATAAACGCAGAACTGTGGGGGATCGTTGAGGGATTAAAGCTTGCTTGGTCTTCTTTTGCAGGTGATTTTTTGTTGGATTCGAAGGAGTTGGTCGGTGAACTTCATTCATGTGCTGAGGGGAGGAAATAAGGCTGCTCATCGTTTGGCTACTTTGTTTGTTGGGCCTCTCCACCTGCTGAACTAGAAATAACTTGGCGAAAACCGGAGAATTGGGTCCAACCGCCAAACCGTCCAAAAAAACCGATGATTCACTCAATTTTTTTTTTTTAAATAAAAAAATTGATTAAAAATTATAAAAAGGCAAAGTGGAGACCCTCCTTCATTTTTTATCCTTCTTTTTCATTTTTTCTTTTAATATTTAGAATAAAATAAATTACTAATTATATTAAAAATAATTATTTATTGCATCATTCGGTACGGCTAATGGTTCGACCAATCAGACCGTGAACCGAACACTAGTCCGAGTCTTTGTCCGATTCAGTTTTTACAACATTGCATTAAACCAAAGTTCAAAATGATTTTATGTATCTTAAATTTTTGTTTATCACTGCAATCATATTGTGCAATTAAAATATAAATTTAGGTGAGTCGTGTTTGGCCAACCTAGCTCATCAATTTGGTGAGCGGAGTTGCCCACTTAATTCATCGGTCATCAATTTTTTTTATTTCCCCATTTTTTTATGAACTTTTTAAAGTAAAAATATCTTTCACTACATTTAAAATTCTAGATTTTTTTTTTTAAATAAGGTGGGTTGGCTCACCAACTCGCTAACTCACCTGAGTTAGCTCACCACGGGTTACAAGTTAGGTGAGCCAACCTATGCGAGCTATAACTCACCGGGTTAGGATTGTTTTGATGGCTATACCAAAGGTAGAACAAAAAACGTTGAATAAATTTCTTGTATTAAGTATTAGGTCGAAGTATCATTTTGGTCCTAAATTTATGTCTTAATGTTAACTTTGGTCTTTTATATTTTAAAATATTCAAATTAGTCCTAAGTGTTGGCAAAATGTTTCATATTGGTCCCAAACTATTAAATTTGATCATATTTCTCTCGTCTCTCATTTCAAGTTCAAATGACCTTTTAAGAATAATTTGTAACTTTAAATTCGTTGCATTCAAATTTGAAAAGAGAAAAATATGACCTATTTTGCTTTGATGATTTGACATCGTTTTCTAACGGCCTTAATTAGAAAGAAAAAGTATTATTTGAGAAAAATATGTAGCTTTGAAGTGAACTCATCACATTCGAACTTAAAACAAGATAAATATAATTATATTCAATAGTTTGGGACCAAAATAAAATATTTTGCTAACATTTAAATTGAACATTTTGGAACATAAAGGACGAAAATGAATATTAGAGTATACATTTAGGACCAAAATAACAATTTAACCTTAGTATTATTATACATATCTCTAATTAACAAGCATGCTTCTCCACTTATCACACACAGAGAGAGAGAGAGAGAGAGAGAGAGAGAGAGAGAGAGAGAGAGAGAGAGAGAGTTCACTTGATAATTTTTTTTTTTATTAAGAGTTCACTTGATAGTTAATACAATGATGAAGAAACCGAATTAGCCTTGAATCACTCTCAGACAAACTAAAACTCATAATAATAATTTTTTTTCTTTTTTTTTTTAAAAAAAAGCATGATAATTAACATACATAGCAATATAATAAATTAATAATAATGAGGAGGATGGATATATAGATATAGCAAACACCACTCATTTTCCTGTTTAGGCAAAATTTATATTAAATTTCTTATATTCTTACTGTCAAATTTTCTCATCAACATTTAATACATGATAAAAGTTTTATATATCATAGAAAAAAAATATTAAATATTATTTTTTACATGATCAACCATAACTATAAACTCAACGCTGGCCGCGTCATGAATTGCCGTATCCCATCGGCATATATCACATCCATTCATTTCATTTTTACAAAACTAAAAACTGATATGATTCAACTAGTTAATTATACAACATACTGTATTATTCATTTAATTCTTGGCTCCATTCACTTTTTGCATTTTTATTTTAGTAAATTTATGATTTAAAGTTTTTAAAAATAGTAGTTGCATGTGACTCAAAGCATGCAAAAAATCACTAATCTATACTATATTATATGGCTCAACACCTTATGGTTGGTCAAAAATAGTGAATTAAAAAATTAAAAAAGAAAAAAAAAATCACCCACTCTCTCTCCCACTCACTCTCCCCACTTCTTTAAAAAAAATAAATGAATTAAAAAAATGTAAAAAATAATTAAAAATTAAAAATGTCACCACTCTCTCTCCACTCACTCTCCCCATATGAGGTAATTTCAAATTGGTCCTAAATATTTTATAATTTCTCAAATTCGTCCCAAACTTACACTTTTATCAATATAAAAATTTAATATAATCTTCAACTTTCGGGCACGCCAAACCCCTAGTATTAATATATGATGATGTAGGCTACCAAGTGTTTCTCGAACGATTAAGTCAGTGACATGGTCATGAAGATTTAGAATGTTAGAATTGAGTGAAATAGTAGCATATTATTCATATAAAAAATAATTATGTATGAATTCAGTTTTAGTTCAAGATTTCATACTCATTATGTACACTACAATTTAAGAATAAAATTTAAAATTTTTCACAAGTAATAACAAAATAGAATGCCAAACTAAAAAATGTGATAAAAATTGATCAAAGCTTCAATTCTCTTAGTGACCTAGTCAATTTTTTTTGTGTTTTTTTTTTTCAGATCAACTTATTTGTACTAATTTTATCTAGATTAATCTGGTCCAATCAAATTTGACCAATCCAATGATTTAAAGAGTTTAACTAACCGATTGTCTATCTTTATACAATTTTTTAGGGGTGTTCATTGGGTTGGGCTAATCCGCCAACCCGCTAAAACTAACCCAACCCATTAGTTTGGGTTGGTTTGGGTTGGGTTGGCGGGTTGGTTTGGGTTCAAAAAGTTGAGCCCGCTGTGGTTTGGGTTGGGCTGCGGGTTTTAAGATTTTGAGCCCGCTCAACCCAAACCAACCCGCCGGCTCGCAAAAATATTAAATAAAAAATAAAAATTAATTTTTATTTAGTTAAAATTCTATTTTAATATCACAAATAATATTATTTTTACAATTTGATCAATTAATAAATTTTTATTCTCAATTTAGTCCATAAAAAATAAATTGTGAAGGACCAAATTAAAGAAAAAAATTTAAGAGAGACCAAATTTTTTATAAAATAAATATATAAAAAATAAAAAAAAACTAGTATGGGCCAACCCGTCAACCCAACCCAAACCAACCCGTCACTGTTTGGTTTGGGTTGACTCAATTATTTTCTTTTGCCCAACTCAACCCAACCCGCCAAATAAATTAATGAGCTCGAACCAACCCGCCCTAAACCCAATCTAATCCAGCCCGTGAACACCCCTACAATTTTTAGTCAGATGTTCATATCTGAGTTTTATAATACTGTGCTTCACATTATTACTTTATTTAATACAAAAATGTTAAATTAAAGATTGTTTCATTTATTAGCTTGTTAGTTTATTTTACATCAATAGATCATTAGTGTTAATAAAGATTTGATATTAAACTTATTAATGTTGATCTCAATTTAACATATTCTGTTAAGTAAATCAATGATATTAGATTCTAGAGATATCATTTTTTTAAATCAAATTTAAAGGAAAACAATTAAAACTTGATCATAAGATAAGAGGCAAAAAAAAGAAAATCATTTTACCTATATTTTATATGTTTTATATTTTTAATATATAATTTTGAGAGATCCATTTAAAATTTTCAAAATCACATAATGTATAAAATATAAATACTTACATATATCAAAAATTATTTCCAATTAATCTAAGATGAAATAAAAGTATATTTGAATTAAATTATTTTTTACAAATAATTTTAAATTTTTTTAAAACATCCCAAAACCTAAACTCATTAATTATTATTAAAGCAGTAATTTCCAACAAATTTTTCTGATAAGCAAAATTTAAATAAAAAAAAAGTTTTTGATAAGGGCTCTTTGGGCCCCAAAGTAACAAACCCTTTTAGTTTTAACCCACACATAAAAACACAACCCACAGTTTGACGTCTCCTTCCTTATAACGTCTTCCAATGCCACGTGTATCCATCAGCCAATCAAAATCTCGCGAGCACGCACACTCCTATTTACGATAGGGCACACTCTTTTCCTTCCTATTTATATCTAGGCAAAAATTACTTTTTTAGTTTTCAAACTTTATAGTCATTTTTACTTTTATCCTTAATGTACTAATTTTGACCTCAAAATTTCACATTTGATTAATTTTATCATTTGATCTTTTTTTTTTATCCATCTGGTATTCGAGGATTTGACAGAACTAATATGGACTCAACTTGCATTTCACACCTAAGTGATACAAAATCGCTTATCACTTTGACAAACTTCTGGTTGGTAATTAATTGATGAAAAATTTCACGTGATCAGTAATATGCAATATATAATTATTAGGAAAAAATTCAAATATTAATTTATATTGAAAATCATGATGACATCTGTTGTTAATTTATTAAAGGAAGATATGTGAAGAATAAATTTGATTAAAATGTGAAACTTTTAGGACTAAATTGACAATAAACAAACTTTAGAGAGAAAAGTGAAAGTTAGTAAAACGTCTGAGAACCGAAAATGTAATTTTTCCTTACGTATATATACGCGCTAAAAAAACCTCAAGCTCACTTTTTCACTCGCTCGTCGCACTTCGTCGTTGGCGTCTGCAACTTGTTATAGCGAAGCACTAACATCACCCTCACTGTCCACACAAACCCTAATCCTCGCCATTCTAAACTCCATTATCGCTCACATAACCTATCTCTAATTCTTACTTCGATCACAACTTCTCAGTGTTTAGGGTTCTTGCATTCAATCCTTCATAGCTCTAAAACGGATGGGAATTGTTGATTCGACTGGCAAGTAAATTTGGTCTTCTTGTTAAATTTTTATCGCATTTTTAATTAATCTTTTGAGTTTGTGTTTATCGTTTTTTGTGGGTTGTGAGCTGTGTGACTGTGGAGTTTGGTGAGAGAGTGTGAGAGTGAGGTTTATTGGAATTTGGGATTTGGGATTTGAGAGTCGGGTGATTGGTAGTGATGGTGATTGCTGAGACTGAGGTTGGTGAGGATCAGAAGGGGATTAATGCCCCGAAATCGCCGTGGAAGACTCCTGTTGTTGATGGGAACGGGAGGGATGTGGCTGTTATGATGGGTACTGAGTCCTGGCCAACTCTCTCTGATGCCCAAGGACCCAAGAATTCGGAGAATGCGGCGAAGCTTGACGATACGGCTTCCAAGGGCGATGGAATAGCCGCAACTAAGCCAATCTCTGGGGAGGTTACTTCCCGTCCTCCGCCTGTGCAGGTCAGTTTGTCTCCTTTATGCAATAAAATGGGGATTGATATCTTTTTATGATTTTCGTGTATTGTGGGTTTATCTGTGAGTTTCTGCTGTCAGAAATCTGTATGGAATTTGACCTTTTAGGACAGACATTGATATCTTTTTATGATTTTCATGTATTGAGTGAGTCCATTAAGTTGTGAGTTGTGTGAGACAGACATTGATATCTTTTTATGATTTTCATGTATTGAGTGAGTCCATTAAGTTGTGAGTTGTGTGACTAATGACTCAAGTTAAAGAGCAGTTTTTATAATAATTCTTTTGTTGTTGTTGTTGTTGTTGTTGTTGTTGTTGTTGTTGTTGTTGTTGTTGTTGTTGTTGTTGCTGTTCTTGTTGAACTTCTTTTACCTTCTATGCTTGTTTGTTTTTAATTGCTTCACTTAGAGGCTTGACTACTAAATAATTTTATATATACTTTTTAATTCAGAATTTATAATAATGCTGTAAGGTCTTCTTTTTTGATGTCTCTCCTATGTTACCGTGTAAAGTTATCGAGATCACCTGATACAGAATACTTATCATTCGACATGCTTCTATTCACCTCCTAAATGATACTGATTGATGGATGAATCAAAGCATGGCCAGAATAATTTTGAATACTTCTACACTATTCTTTCTATGTTCTAGCTTCTTTCAGAGTTATAGTCATGAGTCCAAAAAGATAATTTTGAATGAAGACTCTACTTGGGATCATCTTAAGTCTTGTCTAGGATACATATCCAAAGTTATTTTTCTTTGTTTGTGAATCTTATGATTCAATACAATTTTCAATTCACGATTCTAAAAGCTGTTTTCCAATTCATAATTCAAAAAGTCGTCACCCAATTCATGATTTATACCATTTTACCAAACTATGTAACCTTTTCACTTCTTAACTTTCTTGTATCACCTGCAATAAGTGTTCCCATGTGACTTTGTCCTCGTCCAATTTAAGGATGAAAAAATTTCCCATTTGTGGGTGCTCTATGGGAATTGCCTGGCATGAAGTCAGCGATGAAGGGGATTCCTTTTTCTGGGTCTAGAATGGGGTATATTCTCACCCACTGCTGCTCCTAGTATTTGGGGATGGAGAGTATACTCCCTGCCCTGTGAGGGCTGTACTGTATTGAAATGACTAGAACATCTAAATTTTCTATATCAGTAACTGTATAATTAATTTATAGTAATAAATTTCAGTATATGTCTATTTTTAGATGTATTTCACTGTATAATTATATTGTTTTGAATTTTAAAAAATTTACTTGAGTTCCATAAAGTTTTATAAATTTGGTGATTTTTGCAAGTTCTGGTATAGAAAGGATGACAGTGGAGTCTTAAAGCCTTAACAAGTTTCCTTTGGTGCTTGATATTGAATTTTGTTTCCTTTACCATTAGTCCTGTGGTTGTAAATTTTTCTTTTTAAATTTAATTTTACAGCAGCCTTAACTTTGATATTGACTATGTATTTTGCTGTTTTTCTTCATGCCTGTCTGTGTCATTCTCCAGGGGCATGTTGTTCAACAGAAGTCAAATAATTGTGGAAACCTTAATCCATTGCATAAGAACTCATCATCACACCATCAGAAACAAGGCTCGAAGCGCAACTCTAGTGGTCCACCTCCTTTTCCTGTGCCAATGCCTTATCACCAACCACCAGCCCCACCAGTTTTTCATTCTATGGTGCCTCCACCTCACATTGCTGTTCCTGGTTATGCTTTCCCTCCTGGTCCTGGAACATTTCCAAACGTTGAAAATCCTGTAGTGAAGCCTTCATCTCGGACACCAAGACCAACCTTTGCTCCACCTGCTCATGCTATTGATTCTAAAAGTGTTCCACCTTCTATGCAAGGGGATCCCAATGCTTATGTTAATCTTTCTAATGGGAGACCCCATATGCAGGAACAAGGTGACCATGTAAATAATAATTGGCATCATCTGAGGCCATTTCCCACCAGAGCAAACATTCCTGTGCAACATGGTATGGGAACAAGGGCCTTTGTAAGACCTCCAATTTATGGTCCACCTCCAGGATACATGATTGCCCCAGGCTTCCCAGGTAAATGTTCTTTTCATGATCCATTGCCTTACCATTTATGTATGCCTTTATTGAATGATTCAAGATACATCTCATCTATTTTTTTCTCTTATTTCCTGAATTTCTCCATTGGTTAGTTCTGTCATTCATTATTTCTGTCTTCTACTTAGGGCCGGCACCTGTATGGTATGTCCCTGTGGCTCCCCCAGGCTCTATAAGGGCACCCCATCCTCGGCACGTTTTTCCATATCATCTCCATCCAGGACCTCAGATGATGTCTCCTGAAACTCTATCTTTGAGGGTTAGCATTGTTAAGCAGATTGAATATTACTTCAGGTCGGTAATTTTATTGTTGATCATGGATTTTATCTTGCTAGTGCTATTGTCTAAAGTTTAATATCTACCTTATATATCAGGGTTTACTTATCGTATAATAAGAGATGTTAACGTAGTATATTCTAGAATAAGATGGATGGATTAATTTAACTTCTAGATGAGATTGTTCCCTTAGACGATGAAGTGGATCTGACTTCTAGTCTTGGGAAGTGAAAGAAAGATGATAATTGCCTTCTCTATTAGGTTTTAAGATTCCAAGTTGTGCTGGAGAAAGTGGTAATAATTGTGATTGAATATTGAAAGTTTCTTAAGAACTCCTGTAATCTAGTTTATTTGCTGCGGGAATATACAAGTCTAATTAATATGATAAAGATTGCTCATACTACAAATTCCTGACCACAGAGCCTTCTCTTGCAGTGATGAAAATCTTCAGAATGACCATTATCTTATTTCCTTGATGGATGACCAAGGATGGGTTCCAATATCCACCATTGCTGGCTTTAAAAGGGTTTGTTTATAAATAATTTACCTCTTAATTCTGTTATAATTTTTAGATATGTATGCTATTTGTATGTGCATTTTCTAGTCTGTATTATTCACACTACCCTATAAGATTTCAATTGTTTATATGTAAATTCTTTTCTAAATTATCTTATTCTAAACTTTTAATACTGTAATTCTCATGCTATTTTCAAAATTTTGGTAGGTCAAGAAGATGAGCACGGACATACCATTCATCCTTGATGCGCTGCGGAGCTCTAATGCTGTAGAAGTGCAGGTTAGATTTTTTCTTGGGTGTTTCTATTTTACCAATTTTGGTATTTCTACTGCATCCGTGCTGGTGGAGATGGCCTTTTGTTTTGCTTTGACTCTGCAATCTAGTTTGTTGATTTAATTACTTGTTTTGCTCAGGTTGTTCATTTTGTTGTTATTATTGTTTTTCTTACAATGTTAATGCCACAAAGCAGAGCCACAGAAAGGTGCATGGTGCTCTTTTTGTGCTCCTATACATTACTTTTTGAACATTGTCTGAAATCTGAAATGCAACTTCCTCTTTTAGTTATTGACAGTAGTTTTGGTCTTTCCTTAACTTGGAATATCTTATTGTCAAAATGAAGGTAATCAAAGGCAACAGGTGTCAGACTCCTAAAACACCTTGGAATATCTTAAACATTGATCATTTTGCTCTTTTGTGTTCTAGTTCTTTATTCAAATGAGTGTATAGTTCAATATTGAAGCATTTTCGTTTAAATTGTTTCATCACAAGACAAGTAAGAGTTAAAACATTATGTTAAGTTTCCTTTTCTCCTATTGGGCATTAATATCAATTCTTTAAAAATTGGGCACAGACATCATGACCATTTAAAGCAACCTTGAGTTTTAATTTCTTTTAAATACATTACTAAAGACACTAAGTGTTACTGTTACATCATATTTTTCAAAAGGTATTTATTTTGGAATACTTTTATCTTATTCAAGTTTCCATATGTAATTTAGATGTGTCCAACTTTTGAGAATTAAAAAGTGCTGCAAAATGAGAAAAATCATTTGACCTTGCCTAGTTTATACTAAATTATAACATGACTTTAATAAACAAAATAAGCAATTAGAGATGCCTTTCCTTTTTTGAGATAGAGATCTTAAGTTCTTGACAATTAACACAAAGGAATAGCAAAATACAATTGGAGCCGGGTTTATTTTACCGAGCATGAAAGGCATGAAAATTTGCTGACACCTTAGCAAGTGATTAGATTTATAGATGGACTAAACTTCTATCAGGTTCTTTATATCTTTGCTGTAGGTTCATCATTGAGTATAAAACACATGACAAGATTTTTTTTGCATGACCAATTAGAAAATATTAAATAGAACTTTTTGCCTGATCAATTATAGTAAAAAGAAAACATAAATCAAGCATATGATTTGAAGAACCTTATGTGAAAGATATTAGGATTTAGGAACTTCATATAAGTTTTTCCTTATTTAATTTGGTGGTTTTTCTTAGTTGTCCTTATTGTTACTTATGTTGTTTCCATAGGATGAAAAGATTAGGAGACGCAATAATTGGTCAAAATGGATTCGAGTTTCCCCAAGAAATTCAGCATCATCAGTGGCTGAGAGTCAGCAGAGCCAACCAGTGGAAGATGCTACCAGATCTGTTGAAAATTTTGATGCTACCAAATCTGTTGATAATTTTAATGCTACTAAAGATACTACTAATGCAATTTCTGAAGCCACTCTTGAAGATACTGTGCAGAATGCAACCATAGTGGAGCAGATGCAACCAAACACAGATAGTTCAGAAGCTTCAAAAATGGAAACAGAACATGATTCTGAGTGTCGTCTTTCCAGTATTAAATCAGAAGCAATAACTGGTGAAAGCGTCAAATTTACTGATCTTGACACCAGCAACAATAATTTATGCATCTCCTCCAAAGACACTGCGCTGGATAAGTTTGAAGATAATGAGACAGGAAATGTGGATGTTTTGGCTGATATGGATGTCAGAGACCTTTCAAATGATTTTGCAACCACATTTATGCTTGATGAGGAGTTAGAGATTGAACACAATATGCAAAAGAAAACTGATTTTTCTTCCTCTAGGAGGTAAGAAATATATTTAATGCTTGCAGGTTAGAATGTCCTAGGAATGACTATTGGCGGGGCTATCATGGCTTGGATGTCAAATGGAAAGAATTGGTCAAAATTTTAATGTCTTCAAAAATGTCTTGTAGAATTTTTTTAGACGTGTATAGTTTATGATACAAAAATGTCTTGTATCATGGCTTGGATGTCAAATGGAAAGAGTTGGTCAAAATTTTAATGTCGTTAAAAATGTCTTGTAGAATTTTTTAGACATGTATGGTTTATGATCACAGCAAGGTTTACACAGCATTGGCTAAGGGCCTGTTCAGCTGTGCTGCAAAGTTTCTGCTTTTTTGAAATTCACCTTTTAAATTTTTGTTTGGGAAGCACTATAACAAAGAAACAGTTTTGTGTTTGTTAAATCATACAATGAGTTTTTTTAACAATTTCAGCCAAACATAAAATAATTTTTTTAAAAATAAGTGTTTTTTACCGTTAGAAAAGTAATTTTATTTTCTGAGTTGATAATAGTTAAAAAGTTATATCAATAAATGCTCTCGATTTCTAATTTTAGCAACATAAAGAATGGCAATAGATTATTTTCTTGCTTTTGTCATTTAAGTGTAATTAATATTCACATTTTATTTCACTCCCATAAAATGGAATTTACTTTTCCAAAAGGATTGATGACGAAGATGATGAGGTGGTTGTTGATGACCAGGATGTTCAGAGACTTGTTATTGTTACCCAGGTATTGTTGTTAATAAGCTAATTATAGCTACAAAATGCATGTTCTTTTTTCCCTCGTAAGCGGATATTCATTTATTTTCTAAAAGTGATGAAGAATGGGAAAAGAATACTTAGACTGCTTGGTCAGTGGTATGGATAACTGTTAGTAGATCAAGAATTAAGCCATCAACTAAGGCTTGAAAAGGGACTTCATTACTATTTCCTTTTTTTTTAAGCATGTTTTTTTTTTTTCCCTCTATAAATCCTCGGTTGTAGATCTAAGTCAACATGGTGATGGAATAAAATACCAACATTTGTTTTCTCCCCTCCCTTGCCCTCCCTCTTTGGTGGGTTGTTCATAGGGAGGTATCTAACTCTGACCCAGTGCTGTTGTTGGAAGATTCTCATATTCAATGTTGACCAGCCGGAAACTCTCTAACACCACTGCTGATCCAACACAGCCACCCTTAGCCACTGAACCCATGAAGTCACTACACAATTAAGAGCAGAACCCCAAAATTGGTCCAAGTCTAGAATTTTGTCTCATTACTACCACACATTCCATCTTTCCAGGATCATGAAGCCATTCACTAGACCTTGTTTTTCTTTATTGCTTTCCTCACTTTCCCTCATTGGCAAACTCTTGGAAGCATTTTCAATGTATTTCAGGGTTGAATCTATTCCTGGGGTTCAAATTGAGGGTTTTCTAAGACATAGTATTTTGGACACACATAGCAACTCCTTATGGTAATTTCAGACTTTGAAACTTGCCATGGACAATACTAGGGACAAATTTGAAAAGAGGCTAAAAAATATTGTGGATAAGTATTATGTTGATTGAATGTGGTGTGAAGTTTTTTTGGGTGCCATGACCTTGTTAGGTCAGCAACTTAATGGTAAGACACAAGAGCTCATCATTTTGTCCTCTCCTTCTCAAAATCATTGTAACTTGTCAAGAGTAAATTTCCAAAGGTAGATGGCACACCTAAAGCTCACCAAAACACTAACAACTTAATACATTTAATTACAGCCATTGGAGAATGTAGAAAAGGATGTGCCAAAGATTCAGGGATAAAACTGTATTTGGTCTATGAATCTGCAGCATAGCGTTAGTGGTATTCTTGTTAGGTACCACTGTCCAAATGAAAGACTTAACATTTGAAAACAGTCCTTATTAGGAGAAGTCATTAAAAGAATTTGGTACTTACATGTAAAGGATCTAGACAGATCAATGAACAGATATTCAGATTAGGAAAAAAGTTGCATGGTATCTATGAGAAGTAGAAGGGGGTGTTCATCCTGAGTATATCACATTCAAATTCCTAGAAAAAAATAAACTTTCAAGAGACACTGAAATCCTTAATGGGGGGGAAAGTTGGGAGTGGAAATTTTAGGCAAAGAACTATTCTTCACCCAATGATCCTCCCAAAACTTTATGCAACCCTCCTACTGCCCAATCTTAAGGAAACCAATGGTCTGAGTAATTCATAACCCTTGAAAGCGAATTTTCATTGACTCCCATGAGTTGTGATGAGCTTTAGGTTGGCACACACACCACCCATTCTATTGTAAGCCTTATTGCAAATTACATGGTGACATTATGAAGTTGTCACAATAGGAAAATGCCATAGCCAATTTACCTTCCTACTATCTAACACGGTGGTCCCCATGCCCTTGTTGACTCAACAACTACTGCATAAAAATTTCCTCTTGGTTTTCACAATTCTGTGAACTACGCTCACTTGGATTTGAAAAGAGTAGACTACATTCCTTAAACTGAATTGATGAACTTTAAAATGACTTTAAAGCGTTTTAATGGCTTTGAAGAGGCTGGAACTGCATGACTATAGCATTGTGTTTTTACTTCATACTCGATTTTGGGATTGAGTAAATATTGTTTACCTTTCAGTTTTTATGAAACTAACCATATTAAGTGGATTTTTAATTGCACTGAATAGATTATTTATTTAATTTTGTATTTTACTGTACAGAATAGTGATATTAAACAAGGATCTAAAGTTGATGGCAGCGAATCACAATCCATTTCCAGTGAACTTGCTTCTGCAATAAATGATGGTCTTTATTTCTATGAACAGGTTAATAAAATACTTTGTTTTTATTCTTACCAATCTTGTACATCATCTCCATTTTTTTTTACATTGAATTTTGAGTTGTCCATCTAATTATCTGCAGGAAATTAAAAATAGGCGGTCCAATCGTAGAAAGAACAATTTTAATAATAAAGATCAAAAGTTAAAATCTGCAAACAGTAGTCCAGGAGTTTCAAATATGAAGGTCGGTGAAAGTATCAGTGAAAACATTGCCTTTGAAGAGGCCGGGACCACTAATTTCCGAAGGAAACAAAAAGGCTTTAACAAGCAACAGTCTTCCCATAAACAGCGGTTTTTCTCCAGCAATTTTAGAAATCATGGAACTGGCCGTAACTCTCTTGGGATCATATCTGAAAGTCCACCAAGTAACTCGGTTGGGTTTTTCTTTTCTTCTACACCTCCTGAAAATCACAGGTCAGTTCAGAATTTGTCTGTTCCCAAGCTAATAGCGTTGTGATATTGGTTTGCTATCTTTATTTTTTCCCTTTTTTATGAGGAAGAATATCAATTAATCATTGCTACAAAGAGCTTATTGTACGTTGACCATCCAAAATGAAATGATATGACAATTTTTTGATTGATGGTTATGAAACTATTTCTTATAATTTCCTCAATCTGGCAGTCTCAAGCCTTCCAAATTGAGTTGTTCACCACATGGGGGTCTCTCTGGTAGTAGCCCACCTGTGGGTTCCTTGCCAAAGTCTTTTCCACCATTTCAGCATCCAAGTCACCAACTTCTAGAAGAAAATGGTTTTAAACAGCAGAAGTAAGTGATAGTGCTAATGCTTATTATAGTATGTGAGTGTGGGACTGTATAGGATATACAGTATTTTCAAAATTATTTACCTTTGTTTTCTTCCTTTTAGGTACTTGAAGTATCATAAGCGGTGCCTGAACGACAGAAAGAAACTTGGAATTGGCTGCAGTGAGGTTGACTACATCTCTTAATTTCCTTTGAAAAAATATTTAAGTTAACAAGTTTTAGTTGCATTCCTTCTTTAGTGGTATGTTGGTTGATTCATTTTTCCAATACTTTGTATTTCTCAATGGGTACCCTATAAAGTTTACCACTTGGGTCTGAATATGAGGAGTTGCCAAAGAAATTTACACGGTCCAGGTAGGGGGATGGTGATGGGTAAGAGTATGCAACCCATGCCCTTCCATTTATATTTATATTTATATTTATATTTATTATTATTTAATTATAATCTTTATGTGAAATTTGTAATGTCTAAACTTTATGTGTAGATAAATTGTAGAATTATAATGGCAAAATGTTGATTATTTTGCACATGTTGGAGTAATTTGACAGTACATTCATATCTATGATTTTTTTTTACGTTATAAGTGAAAAGAATGATATGGATAAGTTTTATGTTGATAACAAAAATATTCAATTTAAAATTTATCTGGGTTTGAATTTGGTATGAGAATTACCAAGTGTTGGACCTGAGGATGAGAATTGATCTTTATACCCGCTCGAGTTTGGGACTGCAGATGGGAAATATAATACCTTACCCATGCCCTCATTATGATTATCCCAGTTTTTGTTTATACTGTTTTGCATGCAAATTTTGAACTGTTCAGTTATTCTTTATTATTAGAATTTCAGTTTTTTTTTTTCCTTCAAAAGTGCATATATGATTATAATATCTGGTTTCTGAAAATTGTGGACAACTTTGACACCTAATAGTTTCGATCTTAAGTTGTGATTGTTGTGAAGTATTGTTTGTTTGGTTGCTTCTTGTAAAAACTACTCGTGTTCCCTATAATCTCTTCATATCATTTACAAATTTAGCATTCAATTTTCTGAGTTTGTACAGTTTAGATTATGTAATTGCTTATTCCAATAAGGTTTGTGTGTGTATATGCAGGAAATGAATACATTATACCGGTTCTGGTCATACTTTCTTAGAGACATGTTTGTTCCTTCCATGTACAATGAATTTAGGAAATTAGCAACGGAAGATGCATCTGCTAATTATTATTATGGGATAGAGTGCCTTTTCAGGTTCTACAGGTATCAATTTCTTGTTATGCTTTTAACTTCATAAGTTGCAGTTAGAACTATTATTCAGCTTCTATCCTCTGTTTCACTCATTTCAAATAAGGAAAATGTGAAGAAGAGGACAACATATCCTTCCTTCATTAAGTAGGAAAATAAAATAATAAAATAAAATAAAAAACAGTGAACATAGAACTGCTAGAAGTTGTCTGACCTCTTGACATATTACAAGGAAACTTTTCATAAACCATGCTTAGAACACTAAAGAAAAGCCACCCTCTCTCTAATATCTTCAAGGGCTGAGAAACACCATTAAAACTCCCATTTTATCCAACCACATATTCCTGAATACAGCACAAAATGCTCACTGCCTAATGTTCTTAGCTAATTTTGCAAGATTGCTAAAGATCATAGGATTGTAAGATACTAATCTTGCCTGCCAAAATCTTGCCCGATCTTATGTGGGGTGGAATTTTAGTGGGATCATGAGATTGCAATCTTGCCAAGCAATATAGATGGGGATGGGATTTTACCTGTCCCAGCATGACTGAATATATATATATATATATATATTTCTATACTACTGTATATGGCTTTGGAGCCTTTTGGTATTGGTTCTCTCAAAATCATATATAATGTTATCAATAATATATAATTGATATATTTATTTCAATGAATTTTAAAAAATAACTTCCCATTTTCTCAACACTTATGCAACCTCTCATAACTTTCACTATCTTCTACCATTTTCTCTTACTCATGTAGACATTTAATAAATTTCATGTCCATAAAAAATAATTCTAAATTTAAACAATTTTGATGTTTAACAAATTTATAATTCAAAATAAACTGGCATGCAAAGCACAATAGTATATATAAATATATTTGAAGAAAGATCATAACAGTGTTTTGTAGAGGAGCCAATGCCCCAAAACACTGCAGGCACAGCAGCAGCAGCAGAACAAGTGTATTCAGAGGAGTTGATCTAGGCAGCTTCTTTTCACTATCTTTCTCCTTTGCATGCTTGCTGCTTGTATCTTCTAGTGCTGTGCTGTTTGCCTTAATTTTCTTCTCTCTTGTGCTGGGTTTTCTTCCTCACCCTTTTTGTTCTGTATTTCTAGTTCTGCCATGTTCTTCTTGGCCTCTTCTGTTCTGTAAGCCGAGACAGGGCTCCACTTCAAATCATAAATATATACGAACGTATATCTATGATAATTTTGTTCTTAGTGAATCACCACAGGTGGTTTCTTGCTTCACCTTTGTGTTTTACACTTCTTGTTACAGCAAACATGAGTACAGTGTGAGAATAAATTTAATACTCTGTTATGGATGATTCTGTGTTCTGCTGTGCATGATTTCTAAAACCAATCATTCATATGTCTGGCCTATGTAACATTATTTTATTCTGACTTGGTGCTGGATTCTTTGTTGTGTTTGATTTGATATCTGCAACCAATTACTTTGATTAGAATTTGTTGTGATTCTAATAGTTTTATGTGTTTTTATTTACGTTACTATATTTTTTTGGTCATAAATAACAGGATGTTAGAATTCCCAGTATAATTTTATGATTTAGTTTATTTTATGCATGGTTTTAGCCTCCTTATTCTGTTCCAAAACTCAAATATATCCTGAGAATGACATGTGAAATTCATAAATAGCTGCCTCCTTGAAGAAAGAGAGGGGAGTGAGCTTTTTCAAACTATGCTTACACATAACAGATATACTGTGTATTCGAGCTCTGCTGATCTGCAATGCCTGTTGGGAAAAAAAAAAACAGATTTAGCTGCATTTTCAGTGGCTTTTTTCTTAAGGAAAAACAATTGGTGGACAAGTACACTTGTAATTTTGAATTATTCTTTGTTTCAGTTATGGCTTGGAGAAGGAATTCAGTGAAGATCTGTATAAGGATTTTGAGCAGCTAACTCTGGATTTTTACCATAAAGGCAATTTATATGGGCTGGAGAAATATTGGTAATTTACTCTTAAAATTTTACTGAATATTTGTGTTTTTCAGTTTTCTTCAATCCTTTCCCTTATTTCATATAATCAATATGTTCAATTATTGGCAGTGAGATGAGTTTATAATGTTTCTTTAGGTGAGGGAAAAAGGATAAAGGAATTGTTACTTGTTAGAGTTTAGACATTCATTTGGGGACAAGATTTCTATTGAATTTCTTATTTATTTTTCCTCTTGTTTGAGTTTAGAATTTGCTTTTTTAATACAGAAGCACTGTTTATTCCAGAAATAGTAAATTACAAAAGTGCCGAATGCATTTAGATAGTGAAAATGTGTATAGTAACTTACAAGTATACTATTTTTCTTAGAATGTTACATATGATCCAGCAAGTCTAACATGTTTAACTGAAGATCAGTCACCTATTGGTTTAGTTAATGTAAAGTATAAGACATGAAAATAATATTCACAATTCATATTACGCTTGAAGCAGGATCATGGTTAGTGTTGTGATGGATTTTGTGGTTTGATTGGAGACAGAAACAAAAGCAGCCATGAACTTCTTTCCTGTTCAAAAAAAATTACTGATCACATAATTTGTAATTTTTAGTAGTTTGGTACCATGTAGACTAATTTTATTTGAGTTTTTTATTTTTGATGTTTGGACCATGTTCTAAAGAAATACTACCAGGGCTTGAATTTCATGAATCGACTGGATTTGCACCTTTTATAACTTGCTTCCTTTCCTATGTATTTTTACATCAATGTTAAATTCAAAATTTTGCTATTTTTTTAAGATGTTAAATGTAGTATATAAGACTTTTTTTAAAAAAAAATCAGCTGAGTGTTTGGGATATTATTGCACTGTCATCATTCTTGCACTTGCTTATTTGCTTGCTATTTTTGCAGGGCTTTTCACCACTATCGTGCAAGACGTGACCAGAAAGAGCCGCTAAGCAAACACCCGGAACTTGATAAGTTGCTCAGAGAAGAATACCGAAGTTTGGAATATTTTCGTGCTAAAGAAAAGAAGACAGCGAAAGAGGGCATCAACTAAATCATTAGTGATGCTGAATCCTCTGGAGAGTTTTTTGTATGGCGTCCCCAATTTTGAACTGAAACCTGACAACTTGATGACATGTGAGTTGGAGAAGCAGCCTGCTTTTTTTGATTGAACGCAAAGGGCAAGATTGTTTTTGTTTGTTCTACATTGGTTTTGATTTGCTTATGCCTTCTTGCCTGTGTGAGGGCTGCTGATTCCGGAGTCTCCCAAAGCTTCTGAAGCTCGCAAATGAGTCCTTTTATTTGCTGGATCTTTAGACTTTGAGGATGATATGTTGTACATAATCTGATAGACTAGACTAGAAAACAAAAATTGCTCCCAAAAAAAACAAAAAAAAAAACTAGAGAACAACAAAAGAAGGAAAGGGCCCTTTTGTGTTTTTGGCAATGGTATAAAAAAGGGGGAAGATTTTGTACTTGATAGCTTTGCCAAATGTGAACAGTAAAATTGAGTTTTACTGTAACATAATGTGCTCAATTGGTCACAGTCTTTCTTTCTTTCTTCTTTTTCGCTTTGATTTGGTTGTGAAATCCTTCATAACGACGATGAAGGCAACCAAACCAAAGCATGCCTTTAAGTAGATCAAAAGAAGATTAAAATCATGGGTTTGATAAGCAAATAATAGAATCATGTGTCGGTAGTTGAATTGATTAGCAAATAGTAGAATCATGTGTCGATAGTTGAATTGATTAGCAAAGATTGTGTATATATATCAGCCGAGGTGATGTGGTCCACGAGTTTTCAATGCTGGCTAAATGTTACATGTGAATATTGAAGGAATATAGAAGAGAAAAGCCAGATAAGAAACAAAGTCATAACTAGCATGAAGTGAGAAATTAGTTGGTCTAGGAGATCTATTAATTATTTAATTTAGTCTTCAAAGTTAATTTTAAGTAATTCTTTTATGATAAATGTATTATTTTATTAGGTCAAAGGATTATTTTGGTCCTAAATGTATGACCTAATGTTCATTTTGGTCTATTATGTTTCAAAATGTTCAAATTGGTCATAGATGTTAACAAAATTATTCATTTTGGTCTTAAATGTTGGTAAAATGTTTCATTTTGGTCTCAAACTATTGAATTTGATCATATTTCTCTCGTCTTTCATTTCAAATTCAAATGACTTGTTAAGAGCAACTCGTAGCTCTGAATACGTCGCATTCGAATTTGAAACGAGAGAGATATGATCAACTTTGTTTGTTTGACCATGAAACGAGAAGTCTACTTTTAGGACCAATTTGACCTCGTTTGTTGACGGCTCCAACTGGATAGCGAAAGTACTTTTCGAAAACAATACGTAGCTCTAAACTTATCACGATTGAACTTGAAACAAGTCATTTTCAATTGTTGGTACCAAAATGAAACATTTTACAAACATTTAGGACCAATTTGAACATTTTGAAACATAATGGACCAAGATGAACATCAGAGTATACATTTAGGACCAAAATAAACCTTTAACCATTGTATTATCAATTTTACTTTGATTTCTTTAATCTTATGTTTTGTTAACAAAACTAGCTTATCTAACTCTTCAACTCCCCTCTCCTTAAAAAAAAAAAAGGAGCAAATTTAGACAAAGTTTTTTAATACACATTTGACGTGAAAAAAATTATGTTTAACTAGTGCATGATTAATCATAAAAATGAAAGAATGTAAATTAAATTTGTGAATAAAAGAACTTTATAATAAAGATAAGTTTTTTTTCCCTCTAATTCATAAAAATTTTATCTTATTCCAACGTTGTCGAGTTCACGAGTTGTACACATTTTAAGGCACTTTAGGAATGAAATATATCACTCCTAATTACTCCCACCTTACCACCCTACCTAAGTGATGCGGAACAGTTTTTTTTTTTTTTTAAATTACTATCTTGTGTTATAGGTTTCAACTTGAATTTCTATCGTAGTCAACTATTGGATTAAAAATAGCAGAGCTTTTGAATTTCACTAGCTCAAAAATAAAACAAGTCTTTAGACTTCAGCACTTATCCATCGATAGTTTTAGTTTCTTCCAAGTATGGTATAATGAAGAACCTTTACTCGTTTCCTTGTAACTAGTATATTTAGTTTGCTTTATAACATAATTTGTCCCATCTTACTATATATAATCACAACAAATGAAAAGGACTCACAGTTATCTCCACATCTAAATTAGGAGTGTTCAAGGGTTGGGTTAAGTTGAGATTAGGACGAATTGATTCGGGCTCAGGCTCATCATTTTATTTGACAGGTTAGGTTGGTTTGACTAAAGAAAATAATTGAATCAACTCAAATCAAACAATAAAGGATTGGATTGGAGGCCATACTATTTGTTTTATTTTTTTATTTTAAAAAATTTAGTCCCCCTTAAAATTTTTGTTTCTTTAATTTGGTCATTCAAAATTTGTTTTTGATGGACTAAATTTAAAATAAAAAAATATTATGAATTGACCAAATTGTAAAAATAATATTATTTGTGATATTAAAATATAATTCTAACTAAATAAAAAATTAATTTTATCTTTTATTTCATACTTTTGCGGGCCAGTGGGTTGAGTTGAATTAAGCGGACTCGATCTTAAAACTCGTAGACCAACTCAAACCACAACGGGCTCAACTTTTTGAACCCAAACCAACCCGCTAACCCAACCCAACTAGTGAGTTGGGTTGGTTTTGGAAGAGTTGACGGGTTGGTCCAACTCACTAAATACCCCTATCAACTACAGTAACCAGTTTGCAAAATTTAACTTGGCCCGCCCAAATTGAAGGGAAAAAAAAATACAGATGTTACTCCTTGTTTGCAAAATTTAACTGATGCCACACACTGAATACCAGTTTCAAACAATACCAACACTCAAAAGACAAGTCAGAAGACAGCAAAACAATAGCATTAAATGTACAAGGGTATTGCTATTGTACTGAGTTTGTTGTCACCTAAGAAGCTTGAACATAGATAGGGAGACACAATTTTAAGCATTCATATAATTGAAAATGCATGTCACTTACGAGAGTATCTAGCATCAAGAATAGTACACATCTTTTTCCTCTTGTGTCTATGTTTCAGAGGTTGTGACTAAGAAGGAGCATGCCAATTTCGCACCCAATCTGATAGGGTTGCAATATTTCTACTAATGTCATCAATAGTATCACTCTTCAGTGCGATCACTTTGTCCTCCGGGTAACTTTCTTTAGCTTCCTCGAGCAAAACTTGAAAGATTTCACATTCAATATTGTTGGAAAGCTTTGAATCGCTGTACCCTCTGTCACGCAGTTCAAAATGTTTGACATGAAACCAATGATTGAATAAAATAGTGAGAAAATCTATTTTTGGGACCTTGAATTTGTCCCAAAACTAAGACTTGGTCCCTGAATATTAAAAATACACTTTTAGTATCTGATTTTTTTTAAGAAGTTTAGTCCCTAAAATATTAACTGTAGAGACTAAATAGTTTATATTTATAACAAAATTGAGGATCAAAAAGTGTATTTCTAATATCTAAGGACTAAAATGTAATTGAGACAAATTTAAAGACTAAAAAATAAGTTTACTATAAAATAGTCAATATTTAGCAACTGTATCCATACTTACCTCTTACTCAAACGGTCATAAAGGACAGAGTTATCAGTTTGAAGGACAACCACACGATCAAACCATCGCTCGGGAAAGAAATCACAACCATGGTAATCCACAATGTTTCCCCCTTGTTCCATAATGTCTTCAAGCTCATCACAGACCTAAAGAACCCATGCAATAGATACCGATAGAGATTTAGGGCTTTGGCAACATTCACTCAAAAAGCTTTAGCAGCAAGGATGAAATCATATATAATTTGTTCATATAAATGAACAGTTCAGAATTCAGATCCAAGTAGCTGTCCCTCAAAGGGAAAAAAAAAAGATGCAATGTCTTAAAGAAAAATTGGATAGCATGTAGTTGTTGGCCATCACTAAATCAAGAACATTATTTTTTAAATATGTACGAAATCTATATTCCCTTCTTTATGTTTTCCTATCTATCTCTAATTTCAGAAACTTCACCTGTCTCTCTAACTTCATCTAATCCTTTCTCTTAAACAAACTGTACTCATACAGGAACTTCTGATAACATTCAGAGTTTAGCATTAGCAAGGATTCTTACAGTGAAATTTCTAAGATGCCTAATCTAGAAAGAAGATGAAATGGAGTAGCAGTAGGATGATTGATGATTCCAAAGGGGTTAGAGAATAAAATTGCTCTGGATAATAAAGCATGACATGGAAGAATTGTCCCGAGAAATAGGTGCATATAGTTTTTCTTAAATTCAAAATATAGAGATTTAGGCCCACAAAATTTGTAGTTCATAGACAAATTTTGATGTATGTTCTCTAAGTCGTCAAGAGAATCAAATAGAAAGAAGCCACTCTTTACAATGACGTCCCTTCCACCCAACTTTGGAAACAGTTATAACTAAGAGATATTAGAAATTGAATCTGGACACTGCACAAAATAAAGAAATCAGCACAGCAAAGGAAACATTGATGTAGTTCTCCAACTGTCATTTTATGTTATTATTGTTCCCAAGATATCCTTTAACTTCTAATATTACATCAGGAAATCATATTTCTTCCATTCACATTGTGTCTCATTAATTGATCCACTAATTACCTAAGGTACCAATAAAATAAGACATGCAAAGAAGAAATATATCAATCATTGATGCAATAATTAGCTTACCAAGTCTTCATTAATGACATAGCAATCAAGCTCATCATCCCATCCATCATGCAAGTTCTTCTCTTTGACCAATTCTCCAATATTGATGTGGCGGAGATGAGTGGCTTCTGCTAGAGCAGAGGACATCGTTGTCTTTCCTGTCCCTGGTGTCCCAGTCACCAGTATGTTTGGTCTCTTACCCTGGCCACCCTCTTGCACCATGTCCACACTAGCAAGCAGACTCAATTTCTTCACCAAAAAAAAGACTCAGTTTAGGCAACAATATTACTAAATATAATGAGATTCTTAATATTTTTCTATAGAAGAAAGATTCAGTTCACTGCAGCTAGCCACCAGCTTACATAGAGATGCTTCTATATGCATAAAACTTGCAGAAACATATGGAATGATATTCTTCCACCCAGATTATTCCATGTGAATAAAACTAGCAAAGATACATAAACTGGTTTTGGTGAAACTGAAAACTGGACATCGCTTCTCTTATTATAATCAAATTCTCTTATTATAATCAAATTCAGCAAGTGCTGAGCATTGACCAGTGGAAATAGACTTTGTGACATATTCATTCAATTCACAAAAAGAAAGGGACAAATATTGATCTTTGCACTAAAATCACTCTATAATCAAGAGGAGGGGTGGGGAATGCTTCTTTCTTGAACCTGTTCTTGAATAATCTCCTTTTAATTGTACACGCCTATAGCCCAATGTTTTAATTGGTGCAATCATCATTAAATTGTCAACAAAGCTACGGTAATACCTTAACCAACTAAATTATGCAAACAATTTGAATGGCTCAGTAATGAAAACTCATAAGCTAAAATTCGACTTATAAAATTTGATAGACAAAACCAAACGAATCTTTTGAACAAAAGCTGACCAAAATCGATTAGGTATTAGTCCTAATTTTCTTTTTAACTGAATGTATCTAAGAATCTCAACGACTGGATAAATTGTTGGAGCAAACTCCACGAATCGAAACTCGTGGACATGGACAACAAGTGACGTTGAAGACGCACGGCGGAAATCGCCGCCGGCGACGGCCGTGTGAGAAAAAGAAAGACGACGGCGAGAGAAGAAAACCTGATTGGATGAAATGATGGCGGCGCCGGCGACAAAGGAAAAGACTGAACCGCGAAATGAAAGAGCCTTGGACGAGAAATTTCAGGAAGAATATGGCATTTGTTACTTAGAAGAGTGGAGAATATGCTATATAATATTTGAGATTTCATATTTATATTTTGGTAAAAGTATTCTTTTGGTCCTTAAATTTTACATCAACTGTGAGTTTTGTGTCTAATTTTTTTTGCTGTCAATTTTATTTTTAATGTTTCACATTTTTGTTAATTTTATACTTTAGTTTTATTTTAGTCAATGACATGTAATATAAAATTCATAAAAAAAGAAAATCAAATCATTAAAAAAGAAATTAGTAATGACATAATTTATGTGACTAATGATATGTAATATAAAATTAATAGAAAAATAAATTTAAATAATTGAAAAACAAGATAAAGTTTATTATTAATTTATTAAAAGAAGCTTATCAAACGATAAAATGACCAAAATGTAAAATATTGATGACAAAATTGATTGTAGAAAAAAATTAGGAATGAAATTGAATATAAAGTTTGGGGACCAAAAATATGTTTTTTCCGGAGTCAATCATATTTTTAAAACAAATTCAAATACTTAAAAATAAAATTTCTCTAATTTTGAAGAATGTGTTCACTCTGAATTCTGTGCTCGAACTTTAATTTACGAAAAAATAATATTCCTTTCACTATGTATTAAATAATAATTTCATGATATTTTTTTTATGTATATCTTTTTTAGTCTCGTATGAATTACATATATTGTATAGAATTATCGAATAATTTTAAATTACATAATTGTTAGGAATAATTAGATTATTATTATTAACGTAAGTAATTCAAAAATTAGAGAGTATATGCACAATTGAGCTCTTGACCGAGTTTTGGGAGAATTAATTTTATTTTAGTTATTGTATTTATTTAATATTTTAGCTACGAAGCATGGACACTGACACGGACACGGGACACGGACACATTGACACGCTAGGTTCTTAAAATTATACGACATGGCAAATATTTATATATTAAAATAATTAAAAATTCATAAATTTTTATGAAAATTTATAAATTACAATATTTATTTATAATATATATCATATGTGATATTATTTTCTATTGTTTGCCATTATAAAGTCACAAAAAATTAAATTTATATTCTGAAACTTATGATTATGTGTCGTGTGGGTGTCGGACACGAACACGTGTCTGACACGGCGACACGCTATCAAAATGAAGTGTCCATGCTTAGGATTTTAGGAAAATTATTTGAATTATCTTTTCTGTTATTCTCACAATCTGATTAAAATATCATTCAAATTTGTGATTGATGTGATTGATTTTAGAATATTTGATTAGGATTTTTAGATATTTTGAATTCATGTATTCCCCTATATATAAGAGGTTATTTGCTAATCGAATAAGATGGATGATTTTCCTTAAAAAAATCCCAACAATTACATATTTCACATTTTTAAAATTTATATAACTATCTAATTCTTACACTAATATTGTTTTAGTGAGAAGCCCTAATTCCCTAACAACTCAATGCTCAAAATTGAGTCATAATTGTGACATTTCTTCCCATTATTATTTATTAGTGAGCAATGCTTGCTTTTTAGGTTAGACATGTATAGAATATGTTGTCACACCAACTTGATAAGAATGTGTTCAAATCCAAAAATCAACATGAATTTCTCCACACTAGTAATTGTAGTAGGCCAAGGACAATAAAGATTTCTGTTGCGAAGAAATGAGATATCATAAAATATATATATATATATATATATATATATATGGATAATGTTTTTTATATTAGGCACTAGGCGATTTTCATTTGATTAGTCAAGGTGAATGTGAGAAACCTAATATATATGTATATTAACATCAACACTATTATGAATATTGGGCATCATTATCTTTCCTTGATGCTAACGTAAAGGTATAGGCATCCTTCCTTATTGTGAGAAAATCCCTGAGTCTGAATCATTCTTATGTGCGTTTTCATATTCAATTGTAAGATGAATTTTGTTTTCAATTCTGATACAAGAATGCCTCAGCATAACGGAAGCAAATATAGTTGCGACTAATGCAATTTGCAGCTGGGTGTAAAATATCCAAATTATAAAAGTTCGACAAGTAGATCCAAAAAATGGGAAAAAAAAAACACCACACTTATGGTTTAAAATTCAATAGTTTGAAATTAAAATGAAATATTTAATCAATGTTTAAGACAAATTAAATATTTTGTTAACATTTAAGATCAATTTGAACATTTTGAAATATAATAGACTAAAATGAACATTAAAACATATATTTAAATCTAAAATGACTCTTTAGCCTAATATATATATATAATTATATGGTATAAAATCTCAAATTTTTGTATATAATTAAATTGTTAAATAGAAATTAGTATATATTACTATTTCTTTTTTAAAATGACAAATTACTATATAAATATAAACATATATGAATATGAATTAATAAATATTATATTCAAATAAATCAACAAACCTTTCTTATATCTACTAAAAGTTCATCATCACGTACGAAATAATATGACAAATATATAAAACAAACTGGAAATTTAAATTATGAGCTATACGTTTATTATCAATTTTCAATTTGTATTTTGAAATGTTATTTAATTATATACATAATATATCTTAAACATTAAAAAATATTTTGAAAAGCTGTTCAACTACCATATAATTAAACAAATAACCTCATTACCCAAACACTCAACGATTTCAATGACAGGTTCAAACTTTAAAACATTAAAAAATATATAAAGTCACTCAACGATCAGCTGAAATTAATTCTAGTTAAGGGTAATAATGTAATACTAGACCAAAGATTCTAGGAACATGAACAGTGAAGGTTGACACATAATTTTAATACAACTCTAAGCACCATAGTTAAATCTAAGTTTCAAAAATTAAAAATAAACACAAGGGTTGAAACGTTTGAATATATAAAACCAAGATCTGCAACAAAGGCATTAGCAATAAAGCAATTCACCATCAAGTTTAACAGTATATCGAAACGCGGAGCCATAAGAAATCCATAACAACTTCACCTAGGAAGGACCAAAATGGCTCTCACCCCTACGCCTAACATGAGCAGAAGTTTTAACATAAATAAAGTGTCCAGAAAGGAAGGTTTTGATCCTACTAGTTAAGACTTATATACGGCATTCTTTCTTAAGTGACAAAGGCAGCTTAAATATCATAGGATTCTCTCAACAAAAGAACATAGAGTTGCAGACCTTCTCCTGCAATTTGGGTAACTGAGGGACAGGAACAGATCCAGCAGAAGACCCACCATGGCTTGAATTCGTCTCAGACTTGTCCTCAAATTTCATGAATTGCCCCATCTGGGTTGCAGCCAAGTGGGCATAGCATACCGGAGCAACTGTCAAGAAAATTTAACCAAAAAAAGTTCAGGCATACAGACAGCAATTAAAAACGTACTATCAATTTGTATATTTCATAATATACTTCCAAACATGAGTTTGGAAATTGGCAATTTTTTATTTAAGCCACTTATTGTGAGTGCATCAATGTAAGAACTTACCAACAGATATGGCGGTGGTGCTTCGCTGATACCTGTCATTTAACATGTGTAATTTAGATTGGAGGGTAATAATATCCTAGCTTACAATATGATCAAAAAGCACAGGAAATCCTTATACTTACACATATGACAAGGAATGCACGAGTTCCTGCAGTTCATCAGGGGAGAAACCAATCTCATCAAGCAGAACATGATAATGTGTTGGCCTGCTCGTTCCCTGAGTAGCAAAAGTTTTAGAAAAAAAGTAGCCCATGTTAATATATAAAGCTCTTGCATACAAGGACTTGTATGTCAAAGTTCTATTTGAACTCTGAACATAATTTCCATAACCCAACTAACTGGAACAAAAGACAAAAATACAATAAATTCCTAAACCAATGCAAGATAAGACTGGCAACATACTTCCCCGTCACTCGGTTTTATTTAAATATCTGAAGCTGCCAAAACACTATTATGTACTTAAGGTATCATCAAAAAAAAAATAGGGGAACATGCAAATAGCCCCCTCCAACTATAGTCTGGTTGCAAATAGGCCCCCTTTCAACTATGTCTTAGTTACAAGATAAGCACCAATATGCATGTTTGAAATTGCGAAAAACAAGATAAGCACATCAAAATGAAAACATGAGAGGAGAAAAAAGTGAATGCTTACTATCATTCCAGCATGTGCACATAAATAGAAGTCATAATTCCGTGGATGACAGATTTTGTTGTCAATAACAGTTCCTGTAAAGAACCACACAATCCAAGAGTGACAAGTGAGTAATCAAGGACTGAGATACAATAGAGGTAAATCATTAAATTTCCTACCAGGTGGCACATTCTCGGGAGCTGAAGGCTGGAAAAATTTCGTATGATGATTCTTTTGGGCAACAATCACCGTAAATTTGGGAGACCACTGTTCATCAAGAAATTTACAGGCCTAAAATGTTGAAAACAAATAATATTAGTCCATTTAAGAACAGTTTCTAGATTCAAATTACATAGTTGTTCAGCACACAGACCTCAATAATTTGATCAAGCTCAATGTTCAAAACTTGATTGAACTGTGACTCACTAACACCATCCCTGCGTTTGACAAACGCAAATAATAAAAGAAACCACATTAAGTGATAAGGAATATCCATTAAAGGAATACTGGCATGCCTCATCTATCAGAAGATGCTTCTAGCAGTCAAGTTTGATGATATATAACAATTTGATATAACAAAGTTAACAGAGAGTATACCTGAATATAATTATATTCTCTGGCTTCACATTCCCAGAACTTGAATAAAAATCAATCAGAAGTTCCCTGCAATCGATGTGCATTATCAGTCAGAAAATTTATTTACAGATACCATCAGACTGCACAAAATATTTACTCTTGCAGTACAAGAAAAACTAAAAAAGTATTCATCTTTGATTTTAGGAATATAACCTGATAATTCCTTCATCCTCCTTATCAGACACTGGCTTAAACAAATTATCTATCATCTCAACCTTTGGAGACTGTGTACGCACAACTGCCCTATATTTAGATATAAGAGGCCATTGTCTGGAGCTTACGACCTGCAAAATTAGCAAAGAGCATGGACAAAAGAAATCAGAAAACAAGGGGGGGGGGGGGATTATGCTAGATGAAATACACTTGTAAATTATTACAGGACAAAATATTATTTACCGCTGCAATAGAAGGAACATCAGACTGCCCAGGTGAGCCATGAGACACATCCATGCCAAGAATGATGGTAGGAGCTTTGGAAACAATAGGAATAGAGGGAGAATGCTCAACTGTTAACAATGAATTCAGCCCACCAAGCTACAAGAGAATAAAAGGGGAAAAAAAAGGAAGCAAATGAGTGTTATGGACTTAATGCAATAAGTTGGGTAACGAAAAACATATCAACAGTAAACCTATCAAAACTAAATATACCTTTGCATTGATCTTCAACAGAACATTTGTCAGATACTGGTCATTCACCTTTGTAGGAGCAATGCACTGAGTAACAACTCCAAATTCAGCAAGATTCTTCCGCTTCCATGGACCTTGAATATCCAATTCAAATGACTCAATTGGGCACCAGGCAAATGAATATGACAACCAATAATATAATATCCAATGATATCAATTAACCAACCATAAAGTTCAGAGTTTTTCCGCTCAGGAAGCAGACAAAGAAGGAACTTAGGTGGTCCAGGAAGTTTGGACTGAATCACTTCAAACATCTTCTCCACTCTAACCATTGGTGGGGCACGTCTAAATTGAGGACTTTCCTCAAACACATCAAATGGGTCTTCAATGGGCTGTGAAAACCAAGGAAACCACAGTTGCAAGTCAGTATCCATTTTATGCTAAAGTAGATATACAGTAAGAAGCCCAGGAACTCACAATTCCTTTCATTCCTGCACATTTAATTAGATCCTGCACAAGCCCTCGTATATTGCAGCGTGCAGAAAAGTTGACAACAGCCCATTGTTCTATCTTGGAAGGCCGTGCTATTTTCTGCATAGTAGCCAAATATTGTCAGAACTACCCAGTCCAGATATATCATTCTCCTTTTTTAATTAAAATAACCATATCAAAATGTCATTAATTACCTTGTTATTAAAATTCCATCTCCCATTTCTTGGGTTATCATCCATGTTTCCAAACTTAAGCTACAAGAGACACAGAAATAGTCACTTTGAGGATGGATAGTGGATATGGAATTAATAATTAATTAGTAAATTACCTTTAACTCATATCAACGACAGAAATTAGGGTTAGTTTATCAAAACTCAATTATAGTTTATCAAAACTATGACAGAAATTAATAAGGGACACCATTACAAAGATTAATTAAAAGATATGGATATTTCAAAGTTGAGAAGGAAAACTGTTGAGAAGTGTTAGTTTATCAAAACTCAATTATAGTTTCTGGTCACAAGCAAGCATGAAGGAAAATATAATTCACAAGAGTAAAATAAGCAACTTCATCACACCAAGGTAATAAATAATAAAATACCCTAGGTGCTTGCAAAACACGACCCTCCACTTGCGTAAAGCCCGTGCTTATTGAAACTCCACAATTCCGAAGCATGGGATCAGAATTATAATTACTAGTTTTCAGAGTCTGCAATGGCAATGACAGTAAGAACATTTAATCCATATTTTGAATTAGAAACCTATCACTCAATCTACCAAAAGACTTACATCAGACAAAACACTCATCCTTTCTTGAGGCTTCTGCCTAGACTTCTCCACAAGTGAAGACCTTTGAAGGGTAGACAGTGACTTTGTATATCGTTGCAGGGATACCAAAGAGCAAAGCTTAGAAAACAAACCAAGAAACATAAAAGTACAGTCAATACTAGTTTAATTAGTAGTTTTCAAAGAAAAGTTTCAGTTGTACAATAAAAGACCCTAATATACCTCAATAGGGAAGAAAGTTGGCCGTTTTGGTTTCCCAACATTAATACACGGAAGATCAGAAGAATATCGAAGATTAATCTTGCGATGATTAACAAAATAATCAAGGACTGTCACTTCCTCGACACTATCATCACCGCCCTTGCCCTTGAGAGAAAACCTACACAATCAATGACCCCGATAAAATTCTAAAGTTTTTGTGCAAGAAACCACTCTACAACTACAGAGCAGAACAATAAAGCAGGAAAAAAAAAAAAAAAGAAACTACGTCTGCTCTTTGCATGGGAGTTCACTGAGTCCAGTTATCTTAAACTCCTGATTGGATGGACTTGTCTTAATCCTAAGATTTTTCAGCGTCCGTTTGGCCTGTTCAAGAAAACAAATAATGTAGATTTGCTTATACTTTTATTACACCACAACACACAAGGTGAATATTCAGGAGATTTGGTTACCTTTGCCCAGTCAACAGAATATGGATCTCTGACATTCTGATTTGCGATCAGGAAGTCCACCACTGGGCCAGGTTGTATTATCATCGTGGTTGATACATCTTACAAAAAAAAGCAAGGTAAGTTGGGAAATAGAAACATTATGGCAAAACAATGATAGAGTATATAAAGCACAGATGTCTAACCTATGTTCAGGGACAGGCCACTTTGGGTAGTTCTGAAACTTGAATGAAATCCCCTGCAGCCTAGAACCCCGCCACCCACATCACAGAAATTTCTGGGGTTGTTGTGAAAAAATGACTGCCGCACTAGTAAACACCCTCTGCAAAAGAAAGTATACCATTATTTTGTGCCATTAAAATGCACAGACAATACAATCACAGCTTGGTTTACTTACTGCTTGGCAGCATGTTGCCTTAATACAATATCAAGAACTCTAATGGCTTCCTGGTAATTTTCAGATACTTGACCACGCAATGCATTGGCAATAGCCTGCATCGGGATCTTGGCAGCATAGCTAATCTCCACTTTAAATGTTTTGGAGTGGTATGGGCGCCGCATCCTCTTCCGGTCACTCTCATTTGGACTACCGTGATCAGGGCTGGCATTTCCATTATTTCTACAAAGAAAGGAAACAATTTAGTTGGCTAGAATGATGGAATGAAATCAATATATATAGTGAATAATAGTCCAGGTTTTTCCAACCGGCTCGATGTGACATCTTCCATAACAACATTGAATTCAAGCTTGTTCCGAGGAAGAGGGCCAACAGTAAACAAACTCTTTTCCCCATCATAAGCAAAGTCTTTCCCAGCTAACTCCGAGGCATAAGTCTCCTGAACTCTGTCCATTACTTTTCTTCCCACGCCCTTGCCTTCTACAGGGCGTCCATCCTCATAAGCAAAAGATACCTGCTCAGATAAAACATAGAAATGGTCATGTGTACATGTAAAATAAACTTAAAGTGAAACTGTAATGAAGAGAAACATGAAGAACGTACACTGTAATGGAAGAAATGCCCATCATTGTTATTAACACTGACTTTGAAGTGATTAGTCAGGAGAGGTATTTTATTTCCTCTTGTTGCCAAACCTTTTCTGGCAATGGGAAGGCGTGAAGGCTTTTTCTTGGCTGGTTCAGGAGGAAGTTCCTGTTCAGCTTTCACTGGTACGACATCTGGAGAGACAATAGGAGGTGGTGGCGGCAAGGTTTCCTCCAAACCCTTTTCGTCTGGCTCAAATGAATCCATATCCTAAGCACAATAAAAATATCACATAATTGAAACACCATGTTCCGATAAGGCTAATCAAAGTGGAGGTAAAACTAAAAAAGCAGATCATCAGATTATAATCCACAGGAATTACTATATCATAACAAACATGTATTACAAAGGAAAATAAATAAATTAGATGTATTCAAAGTGACTGATAGACGCCCAGCAAATTTTGAACTAGACACTTGTATGACCATATATGATGGAAAACCCTAAAGAACGATTCAGGAGAAAGGGCAAAACTATGAAATAATGCAGCAACAGACAAATCAAAAATAAAACAAAGAAATAAAGGTACTCGCTATTCCTATATTAGTTTCTAGACACACACCTATTCGTTAAGCAAGCCTACACTGGAAATAAAAGCTAACCTGGAAGACATAGAATCCAAAGGTTTGGATAATGCTAAGGGTTCAGAACCCCAAAGCACCCAAATATTGAAGGACATACTGTATAAAATATAAATTTCAGATGTCTCCAGCAGAAAAACCTTACTAAGGAACAGAAATAAACATAAAAAAGGCTTTTGTAAAAGCCGTAACAGAACAGCATTGCACTTAGGGGAGGGAGTGAGAAGCAAAGAACGAACAGACACAAAAGGAAAAAGGAAAAAAAAAAGAAATAACCCAGAACAAACAAGCTTCCCTAAAGCAGCCCATAGATGAGAACAAACACGAAACTCCTATTTTCAAGTGAACAGTAAAACAAAGAGGATCAAGCCGAAAAAAAACCATGCATTACCCAAAACAACCATCAAAACCACAGAAAAAAGTCAAAAAACTAAGAACAGCTTCAGATTAACATAATATCGTCGTCACAACCCCCGGTTCTCAGAAAATTCCAGACAGAACAAACACACTCCATTTTCCAGCGAAAATACAGAACAACGAAACAAACTATTACAGTGATCATGACGTTGTAGAAAGAGCGTTCGGCAGCTGAAAAAACCCTAGAATTCGGAAAGAGAAGAAGAAGAAGAAGAAGAAGAAGAAACACGAACCAACCACCTATTTTCAAGTGAACAGTAAAACAAAGAGGATCAAGCCGAAAAAAACCCATGCATTACACAAAACAACCATCAAAACCACAGAAAAAGCTCAGAACAGCTTCAGATTAACATTATATCGTCGTCACAACCACCGATTCTCAGAAATTTCCAGACAGAACACGCACACTCCATTTATCCAGCGAAAATACAAAACAAAACAACAAAAAAAAACTCTTACAGTGATCATGACGTTGTAGAAAGAGCTATAATGCAAAACAAAACAACACAACACAAAAATTCTTACCAGAAACAGTATTCGGCAGCAGAGAAAACCCTAGAATTTCGAAAGAAGAAGAAACGAAAAGTTTTTCAGCAAAATATTACTCTCTTAGCTCTCTCTCACTCTGTATATAAGTAGAGAGAATGAGAGTGATATCAGCTTGTGGCGATTCTCTCTCTTTTTTCGTTGTACTGGAATCTCCTGCGGTTAGTTATCTACAGTTCATACGGTGAATCGATAATGTCCGTCAAATTTTTCATCATGGAGATGACAGAAAAATCGAAAGGTTTGATTGAGATTCTGTCAAGTATTAATTCTTGGTCACATCACTGTAGAGAACAATTTTTTTAAAAAAAAAAAAAAAAAAANTCTTTTGTCAATTTTAAGCACTAAATAGTTAATATTTTTTTTGCCCTGTAATAGTTAATATTTATTAAAAGTTTAAAATTAAGAAATTATTTTTTTAGGTGGAAAAATTAAGGAATTATTGAATTGTAGTTATTGGATAATTCAAGACTAAAAAAATAGAGTAGGTTTATTTCTATCTTAATGGTGATTAATTAATTGAGTGACTGATTGGATCGCGATTTGAGAATAACTGAAGAAAAAAAAAGTAATTTGGTAATTGTGAGACAGCAAAAAATGGGGAAGTGGATATCTTAGGATTTTATATTGTGATATTAATTATTTCATGATATTCGCCATCAATTTAGCCTTTATGAATCAGTATAGATTTACCAAAAGAAAATGGTAGTATTAATTGTTTTAATTTTATTATTTGATTTGGATAAGTTCTATGATCAATTGAAAAGTTTTTAAATATTTTTATACTATTGATAATGATTTATTTTTAACTAAGATGATGCTAGAAATAAAAATATCTATAAGAGATTGATTTAAATAATAAGTGATTTGATTTGATATTGTATAAATAAGATATTGAAATAAGACTTGAAAATTGAATGAGTAAAAATTTGAATTGACATCAATAACTAAATTAATTAGCCCAGTATCTTTCAAGAGCTAATCTCATAAAATCAATTAAAAAATGCATATTGTTATAGACTTTACATGTTCTTTTCTTAATTATAAAATTATTTAAAATAATGTTACTTTTATTATATTCTAAAATTTGAAAATTAAAAGCAAAAATAACTTGAGAAGTTCAAGTTCTTTAATTTAAGTACCGTTAGGGGCCATTAATATTGAGATGAAGAATGAGTTCCAAAAAAAAAAATTGAGATGAAGAAGTAATGGGAAAGTTATTTCCACAACTCTTCAAAATCAAATAGTAATTAAATTTTTCAAAGGACAATAATTTAATATATTCAATATTTTAAAAAAAATTATTTAAATGGTGAGTTATTAAAATAAGTATCTAAATATATAGTATTGATAAAACTACATATAATTTTAACAGAGTAACTATAAAAAAATCTCAAAGTCGTATATATTGATATATTGATATAAATATAAATGAATAAAAATATGAGACTACAATTGTCCTAATATACTTACTTATTAAGATGCGTTTGTTAGGCGATGTAGTAGTATCTCAGATATCGTAGTATGTGATACCATAATATAAGATAATTAATATTTATAATACTAACGTTTGGTATGACAATAATATATATCAAAGATGTAAGATGCATATGCTTGATACTCTCTGATAAATAACATCAGTTTTCTTTAAATTTTCATGTTTACCCTTATTAACAACTTAAAAACACATATTGATATTTTCAAGATAAATTTTCAATGATTTATTCATCGGTCAAATTTTAAAAATAATAATTGAATACAAAATAAAAATAATAAAATATTATATTTTTCCTATATATATCATGTGATAAACTAGAAAACGGACAAGCTTACCTAGTTCAAGAAGTGGGCTGCTAGAGCGATGTTTGAATGCCAAAGTACCTACAAAGACTTTACAGGGGTGCCCTGCGAAGAATACTGAGTAGCTAACCTGAAACTGTTGGGTTGAGCTCTATTGATAGAGCAGAGCGAAGGGTGGTGGCCAGCGCGCGGGGCGCACCACGTCGTAACGCACGATCTCCACCAACGAGAGTGGTAGAGACCGAGAATTGCGGAACAAGGCAATCGTGGGTGATTGCCTGTGTCGTTAAAGGGCGGGCGCCATAAGATTGGAGAACGTGGGTCTGACCAAGTCCGTGGCCCATGATCTCCCCCAGCGAGAGTGGTGGAGACCGAGAATTACGGGGCAAGGCAATTGTGGGTGATTGCGAATCGTGTTGGGGGCGAGCGCCATGTCCCTGGTTTCGGTCCACGGCCGCCCCGAAACGTGCGAAGGGGCATTTGACTGGTTCAGTGCGCTCCGAAGAGTTCGGGAAGGAGAAGAGGCCTGGAGCGAAGGCCTATTAGGCGTATGCCCAAATAGTGATGTATCACCATGTAAATGGAGAAAACACACATAAAGATTTTTTTTAAGTGTATTATAAAATTTTTTCGTCCCCATAACTACATAATTTAAAAGAAACAAATTTATTTTAGTCTTTCACTTTTTTTTTGGGTACAATAAAATGGCTCAAAAAGAGTCAATGGATATTATTAATGGTGGGATGGGGAGAGATTGATATTGATTTCAATGGTCACCTTAATCATGAGTTTAAAAAAAGAAACGGTTATTTAATATATAATTTTTAGTCCTTCACTTTTGATGTGAATAACATTTTGGTCCTTTAATTTATTTTTTGGGCGAGAATTTGCGATAGAGTGACTCAATTATTAATAATTGTGATTCTTTAAGGGCTTATAAATAATGGTATCAAATATTTCAATTATTTTTTTAATTCAAAATAATTATGTGGTCCTTGAATTTTCAAACATTTTTTATTTTGGACAAAATATTAGATTTTTTAAAATCTCCATGTTATTTACATTTTGGTCCTTTATTTCATTCCACAAAATACAACTCAAACCTCCATCCCAGAAACTACAATTTAGCACAAATTTCAAGACAATTTCCTTATAATTCCATTTCATAAAACCACATCCAATCACCAAAATATCATTTCATTCTATTATTAATACCAATTCTACCCCTATACAATTTAAAAAAAAACCCATATAGTTATTTCAGCCAACTACAATCATTACATACTTATTTATATAATTTCACATCCTATTTTTTTTATTGCATCTCAAAGAATCCAAACACCATTTATCATTCTATTTCATTTACATCATTTTCTCATTTCCATTGGGTTATGATATAAGATACCCAATAACTAAAGCAATTTATTATATATATCTATCTCTCTCATAGTCCCATCGTGAAACAAAAAGGAAAAAGGAAAAAATTTACTCATCACACCACATGTTAAACATGTATACCGGGGGGCGGGGACGGAGGCAGAAAAATCTCATAGGGGGCCAATTGTTTTTTTTTTAAAAGTTATTATTAATTAATATTTAATTAATATATTATATTACATCTGTATATAAAAATATTTAATTAATATTTTTATAATATTCAATAAAAATTATACAAATATAATAATTATATAAAAATATAATTTTTAATTACTTATAATTAAAAATAAATAAAACACATCAATGTATACAAAAAATTGTTTGTATTATAATTTAAGAGAAATTAATCATTTCATCCTTATACTTTATCTAATTTGTTAACTTAGTCCTCACAATTTTAATTTTTTTTTTAATCAAGTTCTTATAGTTTAGTCCATACTACTTCAACTTGTCGTATAAATATTTTTTAAATTAAAGTTAACTAAGATAACTAATAACGATATGAAAATTAATTATTACAATTTTAAAACTTCAATTTGATCTTATCAATATTAATATTAGTATATAATTAATTAATACTATATTATTTTCACAAGTGTTTTTAACAAATAATATTAATACATAATTAAGTATTAAGGTATAAAATTTAAAAAGTTAGAAAATATAGGAACTATTTAAAAATAAAAAATAAAATATAAGGACTAAATTAAAAACTTGAGTAAAATATAGAAAACAAATCATTGAGTTAATATATATATAATATGATATTTTATTTAAAGTTGATTAATAATTCATTATATTTTATATATAAACTTTATTTTATTTAACCAACCAACTATATACACAAGACACATAGACTTAATTTTAACTTCATCCTCACTAATAAAGCCTGAAAGCTTTACATTACTTGAAGGAATAAAAATGATGCATAGACTAGTTTTTTTTGATAAATTAAAAACAATGAAATAGTTCAAGGAAAACGAACATCCAAGAGTCATGACCCTAGGTGGAATCCGAGCAAACATTCTGGATCCCTCGACCCTAACATCATGACTTGAGGACGTTAAAAACTCAAACGTATTATCATAAAAAACAGAAGAAGAAAAAGAAGAAAAAGAAGAAGACAGCGAACCATAAAAAACATTAATATAAAAAGAGACAGAAGACTGGATGGTCTTGATGACAGCAACAGGATACGGCTTTAAATTCCTCCAGACTACTCCATTATTGCAGTACCAAATAGCGTTAAGACTTACCAGAATGGTAAGCCAAGCTTCCGAGTACCGATCCTTTTTGCGCTTCCAACGGATGATCCAACTCGTCAACCAAGTGCGGAGAGAACTGTTCCTGGGGTGGTACTTATAAGTAAAAGGTAGCCCAAACCAGACAGCCCTAACAAAGCTACACTGAAGGAAGGTATGTGAAATTGAGTCATCTGAGTTGCCACTTATAGGACAAATGATTTCACAACGCAGGTGGTGACGATTGAGGTTGGTAAAAGTGGGGATAGCATCATGATAAATCTTCCAAACAGTCAACAGGACTCTCATAGGAGCTTTCGTTTTCGATAAATCTTTCCATGGAAAAGAAGAGGTGTTAGTATTATTACCTTAACCCGGATGGTTACCACTACACAGGAATCTAAAGCCATCAGCAATGGTATACGACTCGGAGGCAACAGGTGCCCACACCAGGGCGTCAGGAATGTGTCTAACCAGTCTTGGATGCCTGAGTAAAAATGACGTTTGATCCTCCGTACAAACCATGTGAATCTCCCTCCCATCTTAGGAGTAAGAAGAGAAATCAACAAGATCACTTACCATAATACTAGAAGGTGACCCTTCAAGCCGACCATCCCAAAAGGAGCTCTTGATATCCACTCTATCACCCATACCTAACTTCCATCTAACATTATCCGTAACCAAATGGGAGCAGTTTCTCACACCTTTCCAAACAACGGAGTTCGAGCTTCTGTGCTTAAAATCAAAATCAGAATGAGGCATGAGATACCTGTTTCTGACCCACAAGCCCACAATAGAACACGGATTGATGAGCATTCTCCACGTATGTTTTTCCAAAAGAGCCTTGTTCACCAGGCCAGTATCCCGAAGCCCCAGACCTCCCACCTGCTTTGGATTGAACAAAATTTTCCTATTAAGAAGATGAGTTCTCGTTTTGTCCCCTTTAAAGCCCCAGAAAAAATTAACCATAGCCCCGTTAATAGCCTCCGTAACTTTCTTCGGAGCCTGGAAACAAGAAGATTTGTAAATCAGGTCTGATTAAATAACAGACTTAATCAACGTAAGTCTTCCAGCCTGCAAGAGCAACTGACTCTTCCAACCTGCAAGTCTGTTATTAATTTTCTGGAGAAAGTCATCGAAATTTCGTTTGAGATCTTGTTTGTCATCCACAAAGACTCCCAGATACTTCCCCAGTTTATTAGTTACCTCAACCCCAAACAGACGGGTAAGATCCTCCTTCAAAGTCCTGGGCGTGTTAGGGCTTAGCACCATGTTAGATTTCTGGACATTTATAGACAAGCCAAATTTTTGACAGAAGGTATCGAGCCTGTCCTTTAAAAATTGTGGGGAGGCATTATCCGCTCTGAAGAAAAGGATCAGGTCATCAGAAAATGACGCATAGACTTGGTTTGCAACAAGTGGTTTTTTTTTTTTAAAGTGATTCCAAATGCTTAATGGATAATGCTTGGGTTGTGTATTGGATAATGCTTGTGCACAATGCAATGTTATTAAAATCGGGCCGGAGAGTGACCCGGACAGACCTTCAGGTCACGGGTTGATTGGTTCAATCGGTTGGACCGACGGTTGAACCAGATGATGTCATAAATATATAAATAAAATAAATATTAATTATTTTAAATATAAATATTTCATAATTGATAAAATATAACTAAAAACTTTATATAACAATAAAATATACTTGTGAATCCAAAATTTCATGGTCCTATATAAATAAAATATACAAAAGTCACAACATAAATAAATTATTAGGTTAGTAAAAATGAAAAAAAAAAGAGTTTTTTTTTTTTGTTTTGATAGGTTTACAATATTTTCTATTGAGTTTCATATTACTTTTTTGCATTTGGCCCACAAAACCAACAAAAAATACTAAAAAAAATGAAATTTTCCATTAAAAATAGTGACCCAGCCAGTTCTCTAAAAACCGCTTCGGGTCACGGTTCAACCCGGGTCAATCCGGTTTGAGGCGGTTCAAAGCGGTCCAACTTTCTAAACAGTCCAATGGTTCAAACTGAGCCGCCTTCACTCTCGGGTCCCGGTCGGACCGATTCCACCGTCCGATCCGGGTTTCATAACATTAGCCCAATGGATGAAGATACCTCCTAAAAGTCTGTTACATGTATTGTCCTTGCACACTTCAGTTTAATGAATAGAGGTGTTTTTCATTTTTAAAAAAATTAAAAGAAAGCTAGCAGCCTATGCAGTTCGAACCCATGACCTGGAAGGCAAAAAAATACTTGGATTAAGGGGGGCACCACTAGGCCATATGCTGATATACGGTAGCATTATCAGTATGTATAGATATATTATAAAATGTTTTGGGGGTCTCTGATGTATACATGTTGATCCAACTGTGATAAAATAGCTAAAGCGAGGGAGCTTTTTAAAGCAATTCCCTTTGCATTTTACCCATTTCATTTTATTTAAATCTGATATTTGATATGACCACCAAATCAAATCAAATGGTCAAAACGGTTAGTATAACTACTGCACTATGCCATCAAATAACACTGTTTTGCCGTCTTTGGCTTGGATAACCACCAAGACACTTTACTTTTTTTTTTTTTTGTTTCTTTTTGTCCACAAACCCAATCAATGACACTGACATGCACTTTAATTCTTGACTAAAGTATATATTTGGTCCTATATCTTTTGTTCAGTTCCTAATTTGGTCCTATATCATTTTTTGTTGCAATTTTAATCTTATGTCTTTTCAAAAGGTTCCAATTTTTGTCTCCTATCATTTTTTGTTTCATACCTTTTAGTCAAGTTACAAAATTAGTCTCATATCTTTGCAAAAGTAGCAACATTAGTTGGTCATTTTGTAAATATATGAAACTACTTCTAAACATAACCCAAAGATATAGGACTAATTCTGCAATTAACCCAAAGATATGGGACCAAATCTGTAACAAAAAAATATATAGGACCAAATTAGGACCTGAATCAAAAATATGAGACCAAATTAGAAACTGAACAAAGAATATGAGACCAAATTTACACTTTAGTCTTAATTCTTTTACCAAGATATATTTCTCTCTTTATTATTATGGAGCCAAAATACATTTTTATCTCTTGTTTACAAGTTTTTTAAATATTTTTTAATTCTAATTAAATCTACTTCAATATTTGTTTTGATTTTATTTACTTGCTATCCTAACTGGATCACGGACTTGGATCCTCTCCATTGTCCGCTCTGTATTTTCAGTATATTTTAGAGAGATATAGGAAGAGGTAGGAAGAGAATCTGTGGATCTCACATATTTATTATTTTGAGAGACCCATACTTTTTCTCTCTACATCTTCCTATATCTTTTTAAAATACATCAAAAATGCAGAAAATAAAAATATTCACTTCCCTAGATCACAAAAGTCAAGTCCTTGATTGATTGAAGCTGCTATTCGAATTGTAAATGTGGATCCAAAGCAAACTGTAAGAAGGTTCACGATTTCATGAATTCTATCTATGAACCAATCTTCATTCGCTATCACTTGTAAAGACTCAAGAAAGTAAATAAATTCACAGAATCTTGAATCACAAGCACTTGGGGGTGAGAATAACCTAACCAATACAATGAATCCACTACTTGTGAATAGAAATAAAAAATATTGGCTTTATTGCATGGAGAGGTCAAATTTCTTACTTTTTGACCTAAAAAAGATATCTATATATTTTTTTTTCATGGGCAGACACGGTTTTTTTTTTGCCAAAGGAAGCTAGAATTCAAGGGATTATTCATTAATTTATAAGTAAAATAAATATCTGAACTAATTAAGTTGACTATGAGATAATTCATATCTAACTATAAAATTATAATTACAATATGAATAAAATAATAATAATAATAATAAATAAATTAGAAATATAAATTACGTAACTAATAAATTTCAGTAAATGCCTAACATGGAAATGATGTATTTATGCCAAACAAAATGACTATAAATGATTAATAATTACTTTTTACTCACCTTGATTCCAAACTTGATGAGAGAGTGTAAAGAAATTTGCCTATCTCACATTCCTATTCAAACAAATTAAATTATATAAATATTAGACCCAAAATTATTTTAAAACTATTATGTATTTTCAAATCTAAACAGAAATTAATATTAGTTTTAATAAATTATAACAATGAAACAAAATTAATTTAATATAATAAAAAATTATAAGCAAAAATTTCTATTATATATTTTTTTGCAAGTTGCAACAGTGTATTAATCTACACACTAAAACTAATACAACAATTTAAACAACATTCATTATTTAATTACAATAATGCAACCAAATTAATTTAATATGACAAAAAAAAATCAAAAAAAGAGAAACGAAAATTAATAAAATTAATAAAAATGACAAAAATTCAATTATTTTTTTGAAAGATGCAACAATATATTTATTAATTAATAATAAAAAAAATTACCTACCTTAATAAAATGATGATCCAAAGCTTCAAGAGAAAATTACTGCAAAAGAGAAAAAATTCATGTCTCTTTTTGGTGAATGGTAGAATTGGATAATTTAAAAAGAAAAAAATTTGGACCGTTGGAGTTGGAGAACAAAAAGGTAGGTGAAATGTAAATAGGTAGTTGAGGAATAAAGTGAATATGACTTATGAGGAGAGAAGCAAATGGAAATTAGATAGTAAAATTACATTAGTTACTGGGCGGGAGAAGAAAAAAACCGTGCCTACAATTTACATTTTGGTTATTGTGCAAAAACTATTTTTAAAATAAAAAATTATAAAATAAAATATTTAATGATCCACCTTTGACCATCCATGAAAAAAAGTATATTATTATCTTTTTTATGTTAAAAAATGAGGAATGTGACCTTTGCATGCAATAAAACCAAAAATATTATAATTAAATGAGATATCTCAATAATCACAAACTATGAAGTACGAGTATTTTAAATATAGTGTCGTATTTGTATTTGTATTCTATGAATATTTTAAAAATATTTAGGTGGAAAAATGAGTAGGTTGGGTTGGTTTTGGGTTGGGTTATAAATGGATCAATGATCCATTTATAATTGTTAAATGGGTCATGACCAACCCAACCATGAACCCATATTAAAATATTTATATTATTGAATTTATAACTAATTAATGAGAATAATTTTTAAATTATTCAAATTTAGGACTAAATTGTATTCTTTCTTCAAATTTAGGGCTGATTTGCAATTTCCACCTTCTTCATATTTAAAAAATTACATGTTGACCCCAAATATTTTTTAAAATTTTCATTTTAGTCCTTGGATATCATGATTCAGGGACTCTTTTGTAAATTTTGAAAATATTTAGAGGCACTCTGTAATTTTTGTAAAAAATTGCAAAATTCATCTTCCTTCCACTAAACTCACAGTTTGGTGGGACTAAAATGTATTCATTTTCCAAATTTAGGATTAATCTATAATTTTATCCTTTATCCAATATTTTTCAAAATTACAATTTGGTCCTTTTTTTATTTTCATTTTAGACCTCAAATATTATGGTTCAAGGATGTTTTTGTAAATTTTGAAATTATTTGGAGGCATTTTGTAATTTTTGTAAAAATTTATGAAATTCATATTCACCTATTTTATGAAACTACGTAGTTTTGATACAAATTTGGGTTGAATTAGGTAACCCATGGGTTTAATCCAACCCAACCTAAATTTTAATGGGTCAATTTTGGACCCAACCCATCTTGACTCATTATTTAAATAGGTTGGGTTGAGTTGGTTAATTTTGTGGTTGGGTTGGTGGGATGGGTTGGGATTGTCACTCCTAAACCTTTGCAAGAAATATAAATTTTTTTATAAAATATCACAATATTTTTTTATCTAATTTTCTTTTTTTGTTATAATATAACTTCATTTTCATTAGATTAATAAATAAAATATTAATATTTTTATAAGAAAAATCATATAAATTTATATTTTATAATTTTATATTTAAATAAATGTTATCGTACCCATATTTCATAATTTTTAAAAGTAATCGTATTCTATATACGCACCTGTACCCGTGCAACATAGATCACATATAAAGAGAGATATTTGTTAAAACTTATAATTTGATGAATTTTTTATAAATAAATCATGATTAAAAGATATATTTATTAATTTTGATGATTTAATTCAAAAAATAATAACTGAAAGGATGTTCATGACTTTTCTTTAAAGGCAAAATACTCTTTCGTGCCTCTAACGTTTGCGGTGATTTTCAGTTATGCCCCTAACGTTTCATTTGTGTTAGTTGTGACCCAAATGTGAAACGTTAGTATCAATTATGCCCCAACCATCGTTAGTGTACCGTTTTCCAAAACTTTTGAGCTTCGATTCGTGTTCATTTTAGTTTGTTTTGATAAATGAGTTTATGGGTACTAATTTTCGGCTCCTAAGGATCATTTTGCACATGAAAATTTTGAGAAAAATGTTTCGTTTTGCTGCATTTCGTTTCGGTTCTTTTTGGGGTTCATCGGGTCCGATTTTCTTCGAATTTGGGACAATTTTGAGCTTAATCTTTGAAATTGATCCAAGGAATCAAGTTTGTGATGTCCGAAAATTAAAACCCATATGAAATCTGATCAAAACCGAGCTCAAATCGTGCAAAAATGGTGTTTTTTCGGTGGATGATTGAAATTGAGGGCATAATTGAAACTAACGTTTCACATTGGGGGCACAACTGACACAAATGAAACGTTATGGGCATAACTGAAAATCACCGCAAACTTAGGAGCACGAAAGGGTGTTTTGCCTTTCTTTAAATCATAATAAACATGTTCGTTTACGTTTTTTTTTTCCTTTCTTTAAATCATAATAAACTTAGGAGCACGAAAGGGTGTTTTGCCTTCCTTATGTGAATAATCTGTTTTGATTATAATCATAATAAACATGTTCGTTTACGTTTTTTTTCCTGATTCAATTATAATCATGATTCTTAAATAATCAAACACACTCAATTACACTTATACCCCTATACATAAACCTATAATTACCTATACTCTAATACATTCAATCCCCAATCACAAAGGGCAAAATGGTCTTTTACCAGAATCTGGGACCATGTTGTACATAATCATTGTGACCTGGGGCTGAAATGTGAATTTGTGCAAAATTTTTCATTCTGAAATTGCAAATACGCCCTAAATCCATCGACACCCAAATAGAGTTTGGCCTTCTGCATCGCGTCTTCCATAGCCCGTCGACGTTGTGCCCTCCGCCGCACCGGATTCTTCCGCACGACCGAGCGAGGGTGGCCTGTCTTCCAGCAAAAAGGAGGGATTGCGCAGGGGCATTAGCTCTTGGGTAATTTAGCATCGCCAATTTCTTCTGTATCTCCTCCATTTGTCTCGCAGCCATATTCCCCGTCAATTGCTCAAATTCCCCTTCTGTGTCGCGAGATAGGAATTACCTTTACAATTTACAGTTAGAGTTGAGAGACAGTAAGGAAAATGAAAGCAAATCAACCTCAATTGTTGAATTTTCTTTTTCCTCTTTAATCTGTGCAGTGTAGTGTGGTAGAACTCATAGAACCACAAGCACTACCGGATCTCGAAGAGACAGGAGGTCATCGGAGACACTGACACCACCGGAACGGCGACTTTGTCGACTGACGGCAATGTATTCGAACTCGGAAATGAATATACAGGCGGGGAAACTAGCAGCAAGAAGCCAAGATCTGAATTCTAAACTCAAAGTTATGTTCAACTTCATTTTCGTTTCTACCCCAACATGAATTGGGGTTAAAATGTTAATTCATTTGTTGGTGAACTATGAATATTGTGGATGCTGAAGATTGCAAGAGTATGAAAGGGAACTATGAACATTGTTAATTCATTTGTTGGTTAAAAAAATGAATGAATGGGACGCCAAATGCTTATATAGGCCGATATTTGGTGCACCGATTGTTCACATAGGGAATTTACAGCGCCTAATCGGTGGACCGATTCAGTATTTGGTGCACCGATTGTTCACATAGGGAATTTACACCAATTGAGTATTAGGCCAAAATGAATGAAAGTTTCGGGTCCGCCAGCGCTAAACTTTCTCTCTCATCTGCTGCGAAACGGTGCACCGATTTCTTCGCTGGTGCACCGAATATCGACCAACAATTATACATTTTAGTCCTTTTGGTGCACCATTTCGTAGGCAAGAAATGAAACGGTGCACCAATTTGGATAATCATCCCCCCACTTGCACATGAAAATAATCAAGATTTCACGCTTTTCAAGGCAAACAGTAACATTTTTTATTTTTTTTTCAAACAACAATCACATCCAAACACACTTTTATTATAATCAAATCACATCTTATTTTTTTCCAACTTTTTCTTTCATTTATACCCCTATACAATTTATCAATTTCCTTACTTTTTATCCACCTACCACAATCATTACATACCCATTTTAATAATTTCACACCAAATAATCAACAATCATCCAAACACCACTACAAAAATAATCAACTTTGATTATAATCAAACTATGATTATAATCAAAACAAATTTAAAAAAAAACGGAAAAACTGACCCTAAGTTTCTACCGTCATTTTTTAAAAAACAGTAATCTAAGCTATTAAACATGTATTATTATTTAAAGGATTTATCTAACATGTGTCTTTATGACACATTTTAAGATTTCTTCTAATTGGTTAGTAGAACATCTCATATCTTGAAATCTACGAAAATTCATTTAAAAGATAATTTTTAATATTTGAAAATTCACTTGACCAATCAAAAGAAACCTTGACATGTGTCATTAGAAGGACCCTTATTTAAAAATTATTTGAAACTGTTCTCTTGCTTAAGTTGTCTTTTTCTTTTCTTTCGATCTATATAGAAGTTATACTACTTTGTAACTCTTCCTTAATATTATTTTCTTTATTTATTTTTTAATTAAATAAGTGAGATATTTAGCTTCTCAAATTTGATGATAGATTAATTTAGATTTATTTCTCATTGTAATGTTTGTCAGAGATTTGTTTTAACACTAGATTAATTTAGAGATGACTATATATATAAACTTTTGATTTTTTATTAAATTGATAGAGGAGTCTATGACCACTAATATTGTCAAAGTGAGGTAACTTGGTTCACAAAAATTGGTCCATCAGTGATTCTAAATTATGCCAGCTATAATCTTTAGTGAGTAGAATTCAATCAACCCAATTCACAAAATTTGTGAGTTATATTGGTTTACTTAATCCACCAAATTAATGTTTATTTTTTTCTCTTTTTAATTTGAAATATATTTTTTAATATTAAATTTATAAAATTATGATAAATTACATGATTATCATATATTAATGCTAGTACATATTCATAAAATGTATTTTTTAAAATTAAAAATATATTTTTAAAAAATAAATGAGTTGGTGAGCTAATCTCTCAACTTCAGTAAGTTGGCTCACAACACGACTCATGAATTAAGTGAGTCAATATTCGTAAACTAAAATTCACATTAACTCAAGATTTCATAAACCTGACTCATAAAAGTGTCCTAAATGGGTCAAGTCAATAGGTTGAGCCCGTGTTGATAACCTTATTAACATCTATATCTGTAAAACACTACTTTTTTAATATCTAACAAATATAATTGTAAATATTTTGTTAACTATGCTAAAATTGATGATCATTGTTAGTTTAAGGTTATCTTTCACATGGGATAAATTGTTTTTTTCACTTATTTTCTTAGTTTGATAATTTATAAATTATATTTTTCACAAAGTTTAGAAATAAATATTCTTCTATATTGTTAAATTGAAGTGATTTGAACGATTATAAGTATTGTTCTAATTTGTTTACAATATAATTTAATCTTATGCTCTTTTTTAATATATATTTTTTTTGGCCGATTTTTTTTAATATTTATATATACATGATCTTGATTTAATTTTTGTCAAAGAAAGCAATTTTTTAATTATAGGATGTCATAGAAAAACAAATTTCCAACACAAAAATGACTAAGGAACAAAGTTTAAATTAAATCAAGTAAACAAAGTAGATATACCTAACTCTTTGTTTTTTGGTTTCTTTTTGAGGGGGAATAAAGTTTATGCATGAGAGAGATAAAAACAAAACAAAAGCCACCATGTTTTATTTACTGTGTCATTAGATTAGATGCTTGTTGACTTCTCTCATTTCCTTCTTAAGCCTCAAAAAAGCTTTCGTAGCATTCGTTAGCGAATAAGAAGGAGACAAAGCGAACGAACCCTAGAAGCTGGTGGTGAATTTCATTGCTTCTTCTTCTTCGTCTCAATCTTCAGTTTTGGAGTAATTCATCACAGATCAGCGAAGCTTCAGCCATGGAAGCTCCATCTTTGACTTCTTTTTGGGGATTTTTCTGCTTTTCGCTAACCCTAACTATCATAGTTCAGCTTGTGTCTGCTAATTCCGAAGGAGACGCGCTTTTCACTCTCAGGCGGAGTCTATCGGATCCGGATAACGTACTCCAGAGTTGGGATCCCACACTTGTTAATCCTTGTACTTGGTTCCATGTCACCTGTAACCAGGATAATCGGGTGACCCGAGTGTATGACCTTATTCTGTCTACCTCTCTCGCTTATGATTTACTGTGTTTGTTGGTTGTTGTTGTTATATGGTTGATAGCATCGCTTTTTTCATTTTTCCTTTTTATTTGTTTCAATGGAAGACAAATAGAATTTTGCTTGTTATGTTTGATGGGGTCAATCTAACAGGATAGCGTTCTTTTTTTTTGGTTTGGATTAGAGGATGTTTCTTTGGATATATGTGCATTTTTTGCTTGGATTTTGTGATTTTGCTGCCTTCTCCTTGCAAGTGTTGCAATTTCTCCTGTGATATGTGTAAACCGAAATGTGTTGTCATAATCCCGTTCTCGTTGAGCTTTGTCAATGTTACTTGACTTCAGAATTACGTGGTTAGATCGGCTTAAGGAGGAGGTTCCATGTAGATGGGATGAAATTATGAAAGTATATAATATGATTATGCACGGCTACATTTATGCATTGCATAGCTTGTCTATTTACGTTGCACACTTTGGTAAATAGATTTTTATGGTTCGTTATTAATATCCTTAATTTTGCCGAGTTCTTCTGGGAAGTAGGACCTGATGGTTGGACTGACCGTGTGTGCTTAAAGTTTGAGATTTAGTCTTTCAAATTGTAAATGATTCGTTTTTAGTGTAAGAACACATTTTAAAGAAACACAAAGGCTGCTATTATATAATTTTATTGACTTGCTGTTGGTAGTTCTCCGGTGATATTACTGTGTTAGTTGTGCTGGTTCTTTATAGTATACGCTTTTTTTTCCTTCTCAATAATATCTCTTATGTTAGGGGTTTAATCTGCATCTAAACCTGAGGTAGAGTCTATTTGGAACAGATTTTTGCTATGAACTTGCTAATTTTGTTTTGAAGATTGACCGAATATCATTGAATTGATTGAAAACTGTTTGTTGTAATGTGTATTTTCTTTCTCTTCACATCTATGCTATTTGCTAACCTACTTATGATGCTTTCTTCAGTGATCTTGGTAACTCAAACCTATCTGGACACTTGGTACCTGAATTAGGGAAGCTGGAGCATCTACAGTATCTGTATGTTATCTGTTTCTTGGTTTAATCATTTTGTACCGTTAGAAACTAAATATTTGAAATGAAGTAAAAATTATTACTGATGCTACCAACTGGTTGGTTTATTGTAGTTCACATGTATTTTGTGTATTACCGTGTTTCATGCTTATAACTGACTCTGGAATGCTATACTTATTTTTGATGCAGTGAACTGTACAAAAACAACATTCAAGGAACTATTCCTTCAGAGCTGGGAAGCCTTAAGAGTCTCATTAGCTTGGACTTGTATAACAACAACATAACGGGCACCATTCCTCCTTCACTTGGGAAATTGAAGAGTCTTGTCTTTTTGTAAGTCTGGTCAAATCTATTTATTACTTAGCACAATTGGTTGGACAATGCTATGGCTTCTCTATGCTATCATTCCTGCTTTTCATTTGAATCTCTTGATGTGATGTAGGACAGATTCAAGAAAACTTTTATCTAAAATTTATTGTGGATCTTAGGGGTCTTTTGTTGCATAGTTCACTGACAGTTGAGCTTGGGGCTTAAATAATCTTGGGGTTTGATTTTATATGTTTAGGGACCAAACGTGTATAAGATGTAATTAAGCTATAAATGAAACCTAAAATTCCTGCGACACAGCAAATTTAAGTCTTTGTTTGGTAGAGGTTAAAGTGGAGGGAATGACTTTCCAGAAAGAATGGGTACGAGAGGCAGAGTATGTATTTCTTCAGTAAAGAGGACCTTTTTTGTCGGGATGTGAAGAATATTGGACCTCAGTTCCACCAAAATTAATCCCTTCAGAAATGGAAATGAAAGTGAATAGAACATTAGAAATATGGTGATGGGTATTTTAAATTGTACTGCCCTTTTAATACCATCTATAACAAAAATTACTTCCGAGTGTATTTTAAATTTTCATTTACCTAGTCTACGATGTCCAAATCAGAGAGGAGAGAATTAATTTCTTCTTTCATATTTTCATTTTCCCTTGTTTGTTTCACTCCATTTTCTTCCCAAATCAAAATCTTGAGGTTATAATGGTTAGACTATTGGTAAGTTAGATATTGATTAGTGTTATTAGAAACCAGCAAGAGTGAGTTTAAAGGACTAATGGGTGGTTGTGACCTATGAACCGTTCCTTCATGAACGGGGAGTGACCAAGGGAACTTGGTTCATTAGAATTATTTTTAGCGGAAAATACTATTGTGAACTCGGTATTCAATCTTGATGACTAAATCTTTTTAACTGGAAATAATTTCTGATTTGTTCATACTGACTACAAAAGTAATTCATTTGGTTGTCTTACTAAACTGAGATTCAGTAATTCACTATATTTATTAATTTGATTCTATTTAATAAAGTAAAGAACGAAAAGTTCTAATAATATAAAAAAGGTTCAATATAAATATCCAGTAGATAATACTTAACCCAATGCAGGATTAACCCTTGATACTGTGACTAAATTGTACTGAAGTACTAACCCTTTGACCATGACATCATGGTCTAATACAACTAGCTACTATTATTTTTTGATCAAATGAAATTCTTTGACTTGTATTTGATAATGCTTTGATTCATACAAAATTCAGCAGTTTGCATTTCTCATACCATTATCTTCTTTGCAGACGACTTAATGACAACCGATTGACTGGCCCAATCCCCAGGGATCTCGCTGGTATTTCAAGCCTTAAAGTAGTGTAAGTCTTACTGTTAACACAACTAATTTTTAGTGCTATAATCTAGTGTGCTTAAAGCAAGTGAACAACCATAACTTTTGCGTTCTTCTTCAGGGATGTCTCCAACAATGATTTATGTGGAACAATTCCTACTACTGGGCCATTTGAGCACATTCCATTGTCGAAGTATGTTCATGCATATATCTTTCTTTTAATATTCTTAGCTCTAAGTGTTAGCACTGTTGTCACCGCTTTTCTTTTTTCAGTGGTTAACAATGAAAGATTCTAATACTTCTGTCTGCCATTGAACTGTATTTGTGCCCTTGTGTTAATTAGTTATTGTGATGTCACATGCATCTTCATATGCCTTGCATTTGATCCATACTACAATTGATCTCATTCTGCATTCTGTATTCTTGTCTTGTAGCTAATCCAATAAATATTTGGTTGGGGTATCATAGATACTTTTTGTAGCCCATGTCAATCACCTTGCTAATGACTATAATAGAATGCCATTGAACGTAGAAACTAAAATATAACACGTGGAAACAAAATTGCTCCCATCCACTGGAACAAATTGCAAAAGTAACAAACTCGCTATCTCTTTTGCTTTCGGTAATATTTGTTCACTTTCTCATTGCTCTATTATCATGGTTCGATGAGTTCACTTCATGCATATATGCCTTTTCTCGAGGCATTCCTGTTCATGTGATTCCCTAGCAGCATTAACTTGTAAAAAATCAAACTCTTCTTGGCCATGCATTTAGACTTACTCTTGAGGTGTCAACTGTCAAGTAATGAGAATTGAAATTATGTTGATCCCTCTTCCTTTTACATTGTTGTGCTTTCATTGAGGAGAACAATCTTGCTTGAATTTATTGGTTTATCTTTGTTTAGCTTGAAAATCTTGTTCCTTGGGCTGAAAGTCTTAAAAGGCCTGTAGTCCTTGAGTTCTATGTCTAAACTGTGATGCATACAATTGGGCAGAGGCTAGAGGGATTGTCAATTGGTTGATCTGGTGGAACTTTGCTTGTACATAGTCAGATGTTGTGTCCTATATTGTCTGTCACTTATAAGTCTCCTTGCATTCATCCTGTGTGATTAAAAATGCATGAGAAATTTGCCTCCTAGAGAGTTCATTCTCTATCAACTGTATATGTCTTCCTGTTGCTCAATGAATGACATTGCACTGTTTCAATACTGTAGCTTTGCCAAAAACCCGCGGTTGGAAGGTCCAGAGTTGCTGGGACTTGCAAGTTATGACACGAACTGCTCGTGAATATTGTGGTGATGCCGTAAGATCTTAATCTACAATCTACAATCAACTATATAGTAAGTATTCAAAAATTGAAATGTATTACTTTATAGTGTAATGGGCATGGGCTGCGGTAAATGTAATACCTCGTGTATGTAAATTTTATAAACTGAAGTGCATTGGTAGTGTAACTATTGTGATATTCTAATGTAGAAGCCAAATTTGTGTTGGTCTAATACTAGACATGAAACCTGTTGTACTTGTCAATGATGAAGATTTGACTCCCCAATGGATATATATATTTATATATTTCTCTAGCAACACTTTTTAGTGCCTGTTGGAAGCCTTGTCTTTGTAGTATTATCTTCCGGAGACATTGAACACTTTCTTTTTGTGCTATCTGTGGTCTTCTCTTTGACCGTAAGCCATGTAAAGAAAAGGTTAAATTATATAAGTAAGCAAAAAGTTTCCTATTAATTAAAGACGTGGTGTCATTGTTTTAAAAAATAAATTCCAAAGTTTAAGAGATATTTCAAATAGATTAGCTGTTTCTGTCTTTAAGCATGCCCACTAATTCTAAAAGTGGTGTCATTTTTTTTTTAAATAAAGATTAAAATGTAATTTATACCCTCCTGAATTTAGGGGGTTGTGCAAAAAAAAATTCTCCTTTCAAATCTTGACAATGAGACTCCTAAACTTACAAAGTTATGCTAATAATCCCCTTCCGTCTGACTCCTAAACTATATTTACATATATTTATTTGGCATAATTATTTTTTAGTTAACCTTTTATTTTTAAAAGGATTTAAAATCTAAATCAATAAAAATTTAATTAATTTATTTTATCGGATGGATATTAGATATTGATTCCCAGTATATTCAATTTTCTGAAAATAAAATATTTTTTCCTATATCTTTATCTAATATAAGGTATGAATATTAGATAAAGTAACAAGATTGATAGTATTTGGCCACCCAAAAATAAAACAAGATTGATAGTAAAAATATAACTAAGCACCTTATCCGTTGTCCTTATACTCTACCCGTCTTACCTTACACTGTCTTCTTTCTTCACTTTCTTGCCTCTGATTTCTTGGTTGATATATAATTATATATATATGTTATTTATTTATTCATTTCATGTTACTTATTAATCCCTAATTTCTTTTTTATTTCCAATCCATTAATTAATATTGAATGGGTGTAGGTAAAGCGGCATTTCCTATGTAGGAGTTGATGAAAATTATTTATTTGGTTGACTCATTTTGATGAGTCTATATATATATATATAAAGACTATTGAAAGATTTTTGAGTCATTTTCAAGGATTTGGGCTGAATTAGGGGATGAGTCAGGTCAATATTTTTATTCTTTATCACATGTTTAGTTTCTTTTGGAAAAAAATTAATACATAAATTGATTTTTGAAGGATATATAAGTTATTAACTCAATTTTCTAAAAGTTATATAATTAATATATATTAGTCCTTTTGATCATTCTTATAAAATAGATTTAATAAATTAAATTGTATTACCTTTATGACTTTTAAAGATTAAAATGACTAAACTAAATTTTAAAAATTGAGTTGTAACTCATATCTCTTATAGGGATTTAATTATATATATAATTTAAAAAAGTAGTCTAAGAAAAAAAAGATTCTGCAACTTATCCTCCAATATATGCATGCTTTCACATCAATTGTCACAAGATATGGACCTTTTAAACATTCCCACGTAAAATACCATTAGAGCCTCCTTTTGTGTAGTGCGCTCTAACAAAGAGGGGAATATAAGAATATTAACAAAACTATTCTTTCATTAGAAGAACACTCCATAAGTATAAATGGTGCATTTTGAATGGCGAGAAAAGAAGAAAGTATGTATGGACTAAACAACACATAGATTTTTAATAAAAAATATTTTTTTTGAGTGATGAATACAACAATTACATAATCATGAGTTAACGAGTTCCTAGAATTACATAAATCAATGGTATAAGGTAAGTTATGATCATTGTAAGCGTTTTTGTTACGATTTTGGTCAGCACAAGTAGGATTGGATTAAATTTATGAAAAATTGCAGCTGAATCTACACATTTGGATTGGGTTGGATTGGGTCATTTTTTAATTTTTTTAGTCACTCAACTCGATAGTTGAGTTCGTGGGTCAATACATACAATTTTTTTTTAAAAAAAATAACAATTCTATAAGGGATAATGTTATTATAAATCTATGAATAGTAAAAGAAAAAATCTACACAAAAAAAAGTTAAAAAAATATTATAAATTTTACATATATAGATATAAATCAATTAAAATACACACTATTATATGTAATTATGTAAATTATAAAGTCAAAATATCTTGATTATAAAGAACTAATAACATAAACACATACAAAAATATATATAATACATAAAAATAAAACTAAAAAGTGCAGGTTTACGGGTTGGCTCCTGAAATTGTGAACCCGCAACCGACCCATAAACTTGTGGGTTGATTATCTGAGACTCAACTCAATTTGTAAATATGAATGAACTTAACTCGTAATTATAATTTGGGTTGAATTTTCTAGATTAACAGATCAACTCAAGTTGTTGCTCACCTCTACTAATACATTTATAATAACTACAGCAATATCAATACAATTGTGAAGCGAACCACAATTTGCAATCCTCATATAGACGGCCCCAAATCATTTTTAAAACTTTGACTTTTCTGTCTTTTAACATTTTCCAAGGTTTTGGCTTTTTGCATATGTAATTGAAGAGCATGGAGAATAGGATAGTGAGTGGAGATCACTTTCTTGATCAAATTAGTTTAGTAGTGAGAGCAAGAAAATCTATGTATGAATCAATGTTGTCAGAATCGGACTGGACCGGACGGTCTGACTGGTTTAACCGCCAACCGAATACAAGAGCGAGTGGGTTCAACCAAAATAATCAAACTGGCATTTGGACCGGATTGAACTGAAAATAACTGGCCGAAAACCAGCGAATCGGGTCCAACCGCCAAACCGCCCAAAAAACTAGTGGTTCACCCAATTTTTTTTTAAAATAAAAAAAATTGATTAAAAATTATAAGAAGGCAAAGTGGAGGCCCTCATTCATCTTTTATCCTTCTTTTTCATTTGTTCTTTTAATATTTAGAATAAAATAAATTACTAGTTATATTAAAAATAATTATTTGTATCATTATAAAGGATTTATATTTAATATATTAAAAATAATTATGTATTGCATCATCCGGTCCGACAGATGGTTCGATCGATTCGATCAATCAGATCGTGAACCAAATACTAGTCCGAGTCTTTGTTCGATTCAGTTTTGACAACATTGGTATGAATTACCTAAAGTTTTTTTTTGGGACGAAAATTACCTAAGGTGATGAGATATATTTTTTCCTTTCATGTATCATGTAATGTTTAAGGCGAGGATATCAATCATTGGGCCTAAGTCCATATTATCAAAATTGGTTTTTATGTTAGTATTCTTAACAGTTGTTTTGTTTTTACTTTTTATAATGAACAAACAATTTGGTCTGAAAAATATATGAAAATTCAATGTATGAAAGTTTAGTTTATACATTTTAAGCAAAAATATTATTGGTGGCCCCAAATTATGTAAGTTTCAATTGTACGTCTAATTTTTTGTTGTCAATTATACCTTTAAATTTCATATATCTCTCAATTGTATCCTAAGATTTAACATCGTCTAAATTATTAACAGAAAATGGTGATATGGCTAGTGGCATTTTTTTCTTTTTTAATTTGATGTCAATTGCACCTCAAAGTTTCATATTATTGTCATTGCACCTCAAAATTTTAACATTTTATGTAAATTGTATCTTAAAAAAAATGTTGATGTTAGTATGACATTGGCATTTTATGTTAATGATTTAGACAAATGGTAGACCTTAAGGTACAACTGAGATAAATATAAAATTTTAAGAATATAATTGACAGAAAAAAAAAATGTAGAATTACAACTGAGATTTATTCCATAATTTGAAGGTAGCAAAGGTGATTTTGCCTACATTTTAATTTTGGAAAGTTGTAGAATCTATATACTTTAGTTTTTTAAGTCTCTTTTATAAGGACTAAATTTTAAAGATAAAAGAGTAAAATGTGTTGGTTCCATGATTCGTAAAGATCAAAATATGTAAACTAAATTTTCAAGTATCAACTTATGTATATTTCTCAAGTACTATTATATGTGTTTTCTCTTATTTTTAACATATTGCCAATTTCTTCTAATATTTTTTTATTTATAAAAGTAAGTTAAATTTGGTATAGTTAGAGATAGCTCTCGACTCCTTTTATCTACTACACCCTTCTAATTTTTATTTTATATGATTTGGCGTATAAAGAAATAAAAGAAGAAGAGGGAGAATTTCTCAGTATAAGGATTTTTTTTTTTTGGAATGAGCACAACAAAAAGTAGATCTACTCAACGACCAAATCCATTTTTTGTTAAGATGTGTAACATTTTATTGATAAATCTCTATAAATCTGATGAAGTTTTTTTTTTTTTTTTTTAAAAAAAAAAAAACAGTTATAGCAACTACCACAAAAACAATATTGCAGCCACAACCACAATTTGCAATCGCCTGAAATTATTTTTAAAGCTTTGACTTTTCTATCTTAAACACTCTCCATGAGTTTTTGGCTGTTTGCATATGTAAATCATAGATATGGACTAAAATTGAAGAGCATGGAGAATAGTGCTTAAGAAAGAGCCAAGGCCCTCATATTTGAATATACAATATGAGTCACTTGTGAAATATATATACTAGATAGGATAGTGAGGGAGACCACTCTTTTGCTCAAATTAGTTTAGTGGTGAGAGCTGAAATATCTGTGTGTGGATTAGTTAGGTGAAGTGATTCTAATAAGATTTTTTTTCTTTCACGTATCATAATGTAATGTTTAAGCTAATATGATCATTGGTATGGATGATTATATATAAGATATGACTAAGGTACTATGATCTTTGGATTTCAAACTAATCATGAGCAAATATGAAAATTAATTTTCATCCTTGAACTCATAGAATAGTCTAATAATCCCTATATACATGGAGTGGGATTTGAAGAAATTTTAAAAATAAATTATATTTTATTAATATAAAATTTATTTTCATCAATTTTTTATACTTATAATTATTAAAAATAAAAAAAATAGATCATAAATAATAATATATTATTAAAACACTTCAATATATAGAAAATATTTAACATTTTATAATTTAATATTTTCTCAATTCATAAAGATTTAAATTATTATATTTCTATTCATAAAAATGAAATATTTACTATTAGGGGTAAGGTCACCATACTTGGACATTGATCTATTGAGGCTCAACTCAAATCTATATCTAAATTCACAAGATAAAATTTGTAGATCCTTATTAAATATAACTATTTTTATTATCCCTAATCATTGGGCCTAAGTCCATATTATAAAAATTGGTTTTTATGTAACTTACTATTCTTAATAGTTGTTTTGTTTTTAGAATAAACAAAAAAATTGATCTAAAAGATATATGACAATTCAATTTATAACAAGTTTAATAACAAAAAAAAATAGTTTATATAATATAATTTTTGAAAGTTGCAAGAGTCTATACACTTTAGTCTTTTAAGTCTACTTTTTAGGGACTAATTTTGAAAGATAAAAGGAGTAAAATGTGTTGATTCCATGATTCTTAAGAATCAAATATGTAAAGTAAACTTTCAAATATCAATTTATGCATCTTTCCAGGACTATAATGACAATATACTAAGATGAATGATTTTTAGATTCTTTCTCTAGAGATAATATACCTAGGGATGAGCAACAATTCCGGTCAACTTGTGAACCCTAAAAAACAAATTAACTTGTATTTATGGGTTAGGATATGTTAGAAATGAATTTTCTAGAATTCCTTTCTCTATATTTTTTTGTGAAGTATAAGAGAGAAAGGAAGAGAGAGAAAGAGAAAATATGGGTTTATATATTTTTATTTCATGAGTTTCATATTTTCTCTCTTTTCTTCTTCATTTCTCTCTCTATCTCCACAAAAAATATAGAGAAATGAACTCTACAGGATTCAATCCTGATTATGTTTGAGTTCACATAATAGGTTGATTTTTTATTTTTCTTATGTATTATTGGATTAGAGTTATCTAATTAATTATAAATATTGTTTGACTTTTATATAATATAATTTTACTTATACTTTAAAAAAAAAATAACAATTATTGTTACTTGTTAATTAGGTTGTGAAGACAGCCCATTTTTTTATGCACCACACAGATTAGGGTCCTTCTATCCCCACCATTGTGGGCTATCACTTCATTTTGGTCCAACTTGCATTGTGTTGCTATCTAGCTACTAACGTCTCCACTCTTGCTTTATTTATTTTTTTTTTCTTGTTATGATATTTCGTTGGAATAATTAATTAACTGGAAAAAATATTTTATCATCTTAATTATAATTTAATTAAAGTTAATTTAAGCCTTAAAATATAACACTTTGCCAATATGGTGACAAACCAAGTGACAAAATATTGTTGATATTAATTCAATAGTCAAAAAAAAAATCTTAAGGTGGATGAGAGGTGATCTAGGTTTAAGATTCATAGAGCTAGCTGGTAATTAATTATATAAGAATTATTGACTAAATTCTTATAATTAATATATTAATATTTGTACCCCGTTAATACTATGGAGATATTTTATGTACAGATTTTTTTTTTCAGCCGTTATATTCTTACTTAAATATAAAATATCAACACTATGGGATGTTTTCTACGAAAAAAAACACTATGGGATGTTTGGTACACAAATAATTACTCTTGATGAGTAGTTCTTCCTAGGCTTAGTTGAAATCATCAACAAATAAGGTCAAATTGCATTCCGAAAATATAAAATATATGTTCTATAATTTTTCACTGTTAGTCAAATATATATTTGTACTTTCGAGATTCGATTTAACCTTATTTGTTGACAATATTAATTGATTACAATGACTCGTCAAAAGCAACATGTACTTCTGTAGTTATTAACTTATCGTGTTCGAATTTGAAACGAGAGAGTGACCGCATTCAATAGTTTGGAACTAAAAGTGAAAAATTATAAAAATATATTAGATTAATCTAAAACAAACAAAACATGCATTTATGACTAATTTGAGATTTACCGGATACTTTTGAGACGCAATGAGTATTTGACGAATTTTTTTTCATAATTAGTCGGTCATTCTAAGGGCATGACATGAAGATTTCAACTTTGATCATCAAGCAATATTCAGATTCAGAGTCGTTTATAAATAGGCTCTTGGTCCTTCTCTTCTCTCACCTACAACAAAAATTCTTAATTATGCAGAAAAGTTAGGAGTGTTTAGTGAGTTGTGCTAACTCATCAAAATTAACACAACCTGTTTGTTTGTATCGAGATTGGGTTTCAAGTTTTAAAATTTTGAGTTTGTTCAACCTAATCCGACTGTCTGCTCGTAAAAATAAAAAAAAAATTGTTTTTTATTCAATTAAAATTATATTTTGATATCTTAAATAATATTATTTTCTCAATTTAATTAGTCGCATCATAGATTTTTATTCTCAATTTAGTCTCTCAAAAATAAATTGTGAAAGATCAAATTGAGGAAACAAAATTAAGAGGGACCAAATCGAAAAAGTTAAATATGTGAGGGAAAAAAAATAGGGTAAATTATACTTTGGTACCATGTGGTTTGACCTCATTCACTTTGGTACCATGTGGTTCAAAATGTGACACTTTGGTACCCTGAGGTATGTACTGTTAATACTTTGGTACCCTGAACAATTTTTCCGTTAGATTTAGACGGAATTTCGCATTTGCATCTCACATGCCTCACTAAAATTCGATTTTCTCTAACTTTTGGCCAAAACAAATATGAAACACAATCTAGATTTCAAAAAACACCTCTAAAATCCAAGAAATTTGAGGTGTTTTTCGAAATCCAAATTGTGTTTGATCTTTATTTTGGCAAAAAGTTAGAGAAAATTGAGTTTTAGTGAGACATGTTAGATGCACGTGTGAAATTTCGTCCAAATTTAACAAAAAATTTGTTCAGGATACAAAAGTGTTACGTTTTAAACCACATGGTACCAAAATGAAATGATGTCAAACTACAGGATACCAAAGTGTAATTTACCCTAAAAAATAATATAGACCAATTCACCAATAATTCAACTCAAACTAACCCGTCACTATTTAGTTTGGATTAATTTAATTATTTTTTTAAGTCCAACACAATCCATCAAACAAAATAATGAGTTTGAATCAACCCTTGAAGACGTAATTTTCTCCATTTGAGTATTGCTTGGACTTTGGACTTTGGAGCATTTCCGAGTAAAAGAAGCGAATCATACGTCTGATTTTCGAAAGTTGACAGACGAAACTGTTTCACTTTTACATCTTAAAATCTAAACTGACCCATCCATTTTTAATGTCATGATTATTAATTGATTCTTTTAGGATTGCATGTGCTGAAGTATGAATGACGATCAATATTATATTGATGGAGAAAAATGCAAATTCATTCTCCAATTTTTGGCCATCTGTGAATGTCGGCTTCAAAGTTACTTATAATTAACTAAACAAAATATCACAAAATATGGTTAAAATGTGGTAATTCTCTGATTTTTCTTAGATGATAATAATGGAAATTCTCTGATAACTCAACTTCAAGAGTATATATATATTTCTGAGATTTATAAAAACTGAAGAGTTACGTTATTTGAGATTAACCCAAAATGAGAATGGAATATTTTACATTTTTTTTGTTCATATATCAAGCGCACATGCTTGTGTCTCTTCCAAGTACTAATAACTCAAAATATTAGTTTCGAAAAAATATACTCGAAATATTATTTAATTACTAAAATAGTGAAATAATATTTTCTATGAACTCAAGAGTGGTTGTACAAAAAAGAAAGAAAGAAAGTTCACAAATGCAACTAATTAAGAGACATCACAAATATAGCAATTTACTATATATTGAACAAAATATCATTCAATAGAAGTTCCTAACCCTAAGAGAAGCCCATGATCATATATATCTTCATACTATATTATATGTTCTTGAATCTTAATATTTTAATAATCGTTCTCTTAAATTATATAATAAAGTAAATCTTAACATTAAATACTAAAATAAAAAATAATAAAATAACTTTAAGTAACTTTTCATCATTTTATATATATCAAAAAAAATTTCATTATTTTTATTAATATAATATATTAAAATGGAAACAAAAAATCATAAAGAAAATAGAATTGTCTTATTATTACAAAATATAATAGAATAATAATTTTTTTTTTTAAATTTAAATTAATACTTACCCATCACTACTGGAAAAAAGGGTTTTAGCAGCAGTCAGAACTGCAGGCAAAACTTAAAAAAATTGCTGCTAAAACTATACCAGCAGTTCTCATAACTGCTGCTATTGATTATTAGGCTGCTGTTATAACCATAGTTAGGAAAATCGGACCGGACCGCGAATCGCTGGCCAGTCCGGTCCGAGTCGCAGAGAAAACCGGGCGAAAACCGCTCGAACCGGCGTTGAACCGCCAAAACCGCCATGAACCGGCGGTTTGAGGGGTTCGGCAGGTTCAGAAGAAACATTTTTCCCCTTTTTCCCTTAAAACGGTGTCGTTTCACCTCTTTTTTTTTAAAACAAAACCGGTTTGCATCCCATATCCAAAAAAAAATTGAGAAGAAGCAACCAAATTTGGTTCTCTACCAGATCTGAATAAAAAAGTCATCAGAAGCACGATGAAGAAGACGAAATACGAAAGAATTTAGATCGACGGAAGGAAAATGGAGATCACTGATGAAGAATTGCTGCAAATGAAGAACATGGATGAAGAACAGATGAAAAACGGAGATGAAGCTTAAAGGCCGAAAGGGGACGTTTTGAAAATTGCTGAGATGGAATAAAATACTTGCTATTTAGAATTGGAGAAATACCAAACTTGGGAAATGAAAAAATATTAAATGCTGATTGCTTCACTTCAGCCTTGGAAAACGGAAATGAGTTGTATTAGTCATTAAAAGTTGATTTAATCCCATTAAAAATTGATTTAGTCATATTTAATTAGGAAAATAGAGATTTTTAGAACAAAACCGGTTTCTATTTTTTTTATTATTTATTTTTACTTTTTCTTGATTAAAATGATGTTATTTTAAAGAAATTTATTTCTTATTATGTTTAGACTCAAAATAATACGTTATTTAATAGTTTTTACTTCAAAATTTGATTTTTTATCCTCCTAATTAATCACTTTCTTACTCAATCCAGCTTAAATTTAAAGAGTTTATTATATATTTTTATTATATTAAACTAAATATATTATTTTTTATTTATTTAATTATTAACGGTCCGACCCTGGTTGAGCCCCGGTTGAACCATTGAACCTTGAACCGCTGCTTCGGCCGGTTCAATGACTGGTCCGGTTTTAATAACCTTGGTTATAACCCTGTCACTTTTGAGTTGTAGCAGCAAAAACACAACTGCTGGTAAAAACTTTTTCTGTAGTAGCAAATACAAAAACTGTTGGTAAAAGGTTAAGTCAACTGCTGGCATAAACAAACTGTATAGCAACAAAATTAAAGCTGCTGCTATAGAATCAAAATAATTGTTATTTTAGACAAATTATGCAGCAACAAAGGTCATCTGCTGCTATATAGCATCCATACATCCCTTTTCAGGAAGCCATGAAATTTAACAAAAATTAAGCATCTTAGAATTCATAATCGTACAAAAAAAAAAAAAACAATCAAATGCACTCCCTTCTAAGGAACCAAAGTACTCGTTTACCCTGCAATCCCTACTTTTCTCGACTTATGTTTAGGGTTCTAACTACTGCATCCATTGATGAATAACATTAGCTAAAATACATGCGAAAAAATAATACTCAGGTTTCATTCATACATACCTAATTGGTAAAGCAATAATTAAGAAGTACCTAGCCCAAATTGACAGTTTGACACCCTCAAAATCACAAACCAGCAAGAATAAATCGAAATCCATAAAAGAAGAAAGAAGAGTGGCTAGGGAATGCAAAGCAAGAAGCATACCAGCAAAACCATGAGGAACTCCATAAGATTCAAAAGTGGGTCCAGCATCGTAAATGGAACCCATATAATCAATACCCTTGGCAACTACCCAGAAAAGCTGCATAAATTGATCAAATGATTATTGTGAACTAGTAATTAGTTGAAATTGATGCATGTAAACCATAGTTACTTAAGTTTTAAGAGCAATTTTAAAAATCTACTATTGACCAATCTGTGATGTCTTACCTTTGCAACTACCGGAAACACCTAATATAGTATGAATTTGAACTTCATTAAAATCTGTGTCATTGTGTGTTAATTACTAAGAGGGTAAAATTAGTTTAAAATAAGTTGTATGTATATGTATACTTGAACCAACATTAAAAATTACACCAGACTCCAAAGATTAACTCCTTATAAGTGCACAGGAGAGACGAGATTGATTTCCCATGAGGGAGCCTAAGGTCAAATCTAGCTTCCTAACCACCATTTAAGTCAATATCACTTTTCATACCTTGTGACTTTAGTGATTCAACCAAGTTCTTTAGGCTAAACTGCTGAAGACCAGATCTTTCCATCTCCTATATATATTTATAACAATCAAACCATTAATGTATCACGTGGGCATCTCCTTTAATTCCCATAAGAGAACACACACAAGAGAATGAAAGGCATATAAAGAATAAAGTATAAAACTCACACCACACTTTTTTTTTATCAAATAGAAATACACGGCGAGCTCTAAATCGGGAGAAAATACAATTTAAAAAAGTATAAAAACATACAAATACATTAAAATAATCAGCTCTGCATTTTAGTATAGAAGAAAACGAGAGGTAAACCAAAAAAAGTCTTCTAGATCTCAGTTGATTCATACTCAATCCAAAACAAAGTGTATTTAGGTAAACAAAAAATAGAATAAGGCACACGACCCATTTGAATGATTAGGTGCGTATATCCTTTAGTTGCTAATTCTTGCTTGAATCAATTAAAGAAAGGGCCAATAGGTAACTTATGCCACAAAGTTATTTGATTCAATGCCACAAGTTTAAGAGGACTCACCAACTTCTAAATATAATAACATCTATCAAATTAAACAAGACTAATGCCAAAGCCATGTGCAAATGACAATTACTTTGCGAGTGTGACCCTTCTAAGAGAAAATTAAGAAGTTAATCAAAATCTTGAGGAGGATCTAATTTTACAAGGAAGTATACTCAGGACTCTACACAAGTTTCAGATGGAAAATGATCCAAAGGACACATCAATCAAGGTATTGAATTGGAAAGGCCAGCTTTAACCCAAAATTTAATTATGCAAGCCTCAAACTATTAACCTGCATGCTTTGACTCTTTTGCAGTATAGGTGATGGGGCCACCTAAAAACAAATCACTTATTATTCACTCTGCGGGGAAGAAGGTAGGATGATCAATATCAAGGGTTAGCAATCACCTTTTCAAAGTCAACAGTCTCAGATGTAACTTTAAAACGCCCTCTCTGTTGAACAATTGGAACCTTTACTTTCTCATCAGCGTCATCAGAATTAATTGCTGCAAGAAGAAAATTATTATTAAGAAAGGCACATGCAGTTTTTTGTGATCAATAAGAAAAATAAAATAGCTAGTGATGCTCCCTTGAAGATGGCAATCAATTTATGCAACTAATGAAGTAATGAGGTACTTTCTCCTGTCAGTGAAACTAATGTTGGATTGCTATTTGAAATGTTGAGGGACTGATTTTGCAACTTCTCACTGTCATTTATATTATTTAACATTAATAACGATAACACATAAATAGTGATGGTCATTTTTCAACTGTAAAATCAAAAGAAATAGAACGTGTGCTACACCCCATGGTTTGTTAGCCTATCACAAAGCATAAGCAACCGTTTTCCCAATTTCGGAAGTTGGTAAAAAAAAGGAAAAAAAGTTTAAATTTTATAAGCTACTGTATAAAAGTAATTATTTGCAAGAAAAAAATAGACAACATATTGCAGTATACAAAGATTTATTCTTTCAAACCAATATCCATTAACTTGAATCAAGCTTTCTTTTCAAAATCAGTAGTATATAGCAAATATCAGATACCTAGTCAGAAGTATACTACCATTAATGCAAAATACCAGCTCATGACAAAGATCAGTCTCTTTATTTTAGCAAATAATTTGTAAAATTAAGAGGTCAACATGAAGAATTAATTATAATCACTGAATACTGACACGTTCAGTGAAAAAAAAAATATCAGCCCGCAAAGATAAAGAAAGAACAGAGTAAATAGTTTACCTTTTCACATCCCTTTTCGTCTACCAGTATATTGGATGGTTTCAGGTTGCAGTATATTATTCTATTTGCATGTAAATACCTTGATTTAATAGAAATTTTAAGGTCAAATTAAATACAGGGGAATGAGACAATGAATCATAAACCAAGACAAAAGGAACCAAAACTGACTAGAAGAGCAGCAAAACAAAACGGAATCAATCGTATCCAACAAAAAACTTGCCTGAGGAGATGCACCAAAAGCAATGTTTTGACCACCAACTGCAAAGTACAATTCTTCCCCAAGCTACATATCAGAGAGTTGAATTAAATCTCAGTAAAACAGAAAAATTTGGAAAAAGGACAGAAAACTATCCAAAATGATGCTAGCCAACAAAAATCATATTAAAGAAGTTAAAAAAAAAAGGGTTTGAAGAGGCTGATATGAAGACAAGCCAACAACCATCTCATAAAATATAATCATCCCCAAGTTTTTGGAAATCACATCTACACTATATAGGGATTAAAGAACCCAAACCTTAACATGAACCTCTTCCATGTAAATAGTGCCAGTTGGCAAGAGAGGAGCAGAAGCCTTTTCCATTAATGGTCCCAAACCAACCTTTTTACCCATGAAACTATCATATATAGAAACACGACATGTGACTGGTGTGGTGCCATTTGGAAACTCCAATGGCAATTCAGCTTTCATAATAAAGAGACAATATCAATAAATTAAAATTTGAAAAATCACAGCAATATTTCCTTTTGAAGATGATTTAACAAATACCTCTCCCACTGTTGCAGCAATCTACATATATATATATATTGACGGGGAATAGGAAATGCAAAAGAAAGCCCCTAAAACAAATAAACAAATCTTGTAGTTCATAGACCAAATTAATAACTTACTCTAAAAAGGAAATTACTAATGAAGCAGGAGAAATTTCAAACAAAAACTCAATCAATCGCATGTTTCATTGAAAAATCAATTAATGAAATTTTATCTTAAGGGACAGATGACAGAGCATAAAGCAGCCCAAAGCCCAAGCATTGAACAAAGATAAACAAACAGACAAGCTTCTCCTATATACGCCTTACAAGTTACAATACCGAATAGAATGCTTAGATCTCAAGTGAAGTCTAAAATCAGGAAAACCTAATACAATCACAAAGAGAGAAATAGAATTTGCAAGGCACAATCATACACCCAAGTTGAATAACGAGACCAAAATTCTGAGTGTTATGCAGAGGTATGAACTGAAATTGAAGCAAGGAAGCAGAGAAATGAAGAATTTAAGGAGATTGAAGTAAAATAGATAAGCAGATGAAAGCAAAATACATACATATAGAGAGAGACCAGTTTCTTCTTCATTTCCTAATGAAAATCATCCAACACAGGCCGTTTAAGATGCTTCTCCTTCTCGATAGCGATTGTCACAAAAGATTCTTATCCAGCTCGTCGATGATGGCGCGGTCGTCAAAGTGAATGCAGAAATGGTCGAAGGTGAGCTTGAAATTGGCAATGGTAGGGATTGATTTTGGAGTTGAAGAATTTCTCGATAAATTCAAATACAAGCCCAAGCCCAGGGTTGAGATGTGGGACCCAAGATTATTTTATGTTGTTAAATTGAGCTAAATTATTCTTTCAAGTGTTGGAATAATACTCATGTATAAATTAAATGCACCTAAAAACATATCTATACTAGCACTTCAGAGAATTGTTAGAATAGTATAGTTTTTACTAGCATTTTTTATCTTTGTTACTAAAAAACTGTCACTATAGGTGCGTTTTCTAGTAGTGCATGTACATATATAACACGTGTGTTGCAAATAATTAGGTTGTTGAAAAATATTAGAACCATTAATTAGTGATGTGCGATTTGACAGGTACTAGATATTATTTATGTACAGTAAAGAAAAATCATAGACTTTGAGAATAAAAGTCCAAAAGTGAAAAGTATGTATTATTATTGTACAACTTCATATGCAGAAACGGTGTGTTTTGTGGAGACCAGTGATGAACATATCAGAATGTTTGTTTCCTACATTAATCACAAGCCTTTACTTTTCCTAATCAATTTTTAGATTAAATCTTGTTTTTTTATTTTTCATTGCATGGAAAGCATTTTTCACTCATTCATTTTACGGTCTAAGTAATTACTTTCAATTAAAGTTTCTCTAATAAAATTTAAACTCAATGCATTGTCTAAATTTTTTGAAATATTTATCACTTTAATCAATTATTTATTAATATTTTCTGTTTAAATCTGACAAGCTCATTAGAGCCCACACAAATTAAATGCGAATATTATGATCACCAAAACAATTCATGCGTAATTATTTCAGTTAAGCACTTAAAACAAAAGTGAGAGACTGTTTAGTTATATTACTAATATAATTCATGTGGTGCATATCATGATCAATGAAATTAAAATTAATGATGATAGGTTTGAAATTTCCAAAAGGGTATCATATTTGTTTGAATAAACATCATATACAGAAAACTTGGGATGCAAGATTCATTATGGCTTCGTTTATGAAAAATCATGTGATAACTGGATTTGTTTGATTCTACTTTTGTACGTATATCTTTTTATGCATTTAGTTCCTTATATTTTATTTTAATTAATTTATCTTTATATATGTAACATTTATATATTTATCTTTATTTTTTAACTTTTATTTTTATGTGTAAATCTTTCTTTTCACTAATCATTAATTTATAATAATAATTCTTTTCATACAATTATTTTTTTTTAAAAAAATTTACCTATCCTAACCCACGAACTCAACCTAATCTAACTCAGAGAATTGCATGTTGGGTTGGGTCAAATTGGCTAAGTGATTAAAAAAAATTAGAAATTTACTCAACGAACTTCACCCATAAATAAATGTGTGGGTTGTATTGTAAATTACACTTTGGTACCTTGAGGTATGTACCGTTAACATTTTGATACCTTAACCAATTTTTTCGTTAGATTTGGACGGAATTTCGCACATACATCTGACATGCCTCACTAAAACTCGATTTTCTCTAACATTTGGCCAAAACAAAGATCAAACACAATCTGGATTTCGAAAAACAACTCTCGAATTTCTCAAATTTTAGAAGTGTTTTTCGAAATGTAGATTATATGTAATCTTTGTTTTGACAAAAAAATTAGAGAAAATCGAATTTTAGAGAAGCATGTGAGATGCACATGCGATGCATATGCGAAATTTCGTCTAAATCTAACGAAAAAATTGTTCATGGTACTAAAATGTCACGTTTTAAATCACAAGGTATCAAAGTGAAATGAGGTCAAACCACAGGGTACCAAAATATACTTTACCTTTAAATATATATATACATATATATTTATATGTATGAATATATGATAATTTTAAACTCTATGTATTAGAAAAAAATGTAAAGTCCTAAGCATATAAAATGTTAAATATTTTATATATATATTGAAATAATATAATATATAGACTTGTTTATTAATATTCATATTTATCTTTATTTATCTTATTTTTGTTAGTAACTAATGGATCAAAAATAATGAATTTTTTATATTAGTAAAAAAAATTATATTAAATTTTTTCGGAGTTTGAGTCTAAATATAAGATTTGACTATTTGTAAAGTCTAGTGATATCAACTCATATATAGACTTGAGAATGAGGATCATAATATATATGCTATTTATATCTAACTCATGATAATCCCAAAATAATAATAATCTTTTTGTCACAAAGATAAGGACATATAAATTGCATGAAATGCCTTCGATCCTACTCTTGTTATGCTTGTGATAGAAGGAATTAAGTGGAAAGAAGACTCAAAGGCTTCTCTCCTTTATATTTTCTCCATTCATTAGCCACTTTTGTTCGTGTGCATGACAAGTACATCTAAACACTAAAATTATGGATCACTATATATATATCAAACAAACAGAAAAATCTAAGATCATTTTATATGCCGCATGGCACAATTCTTTTTCATTAATATGGAAATGGAAGAAAATATCTTCTTAAGTTATTATCATTATTCAAGAATTAGTTTTTTTTTTCCTCTTATGATCTTCTCTCATCTCTAGCAATATATAAATGCTGAGAGAAATTTGGGAAGCTGCATGAAATGCTTTTCGGACGGGTGAGCTGATATATATCAGCCAAGCCAATTGTTAATAAAACCAAAAACAGTATTTGCAATCAGTGCAAAAAGAGGTCAATGCTCTAATTTGTATCTTTCCTATACTTCAGTTAGCAAAAGTTTAGGTGTTTGGTACATTGATTATCAATTTTTTGTAAGGAAATGTATGTTTTTTTTTTTAAAAAAATCTCTCAATATATATAAATCATTGCAGCATGAAATGATATTTTTTTAGTCGTTAAACAAATTTTTATGCACAAATTATTACAAGTGGAATTAATTTTCAAGCGCGAATAAACTTTTGGAATATAAAAAAATTAGGCTAAATCACTCTAAGACTTTCAAAATTTGATAGATAAACTAAGTTTTTAACTTTACTTATTTATAGAGCTGTTAAAATGAGTTAGACCCTATGTGGATCCATAAGTCTTATTAATTAAATATTTAAAGTTGTGCTATAAAAGATAGTAAATTTTTTAATTAGGACTTTTTTAGGCTAACCCTAATTAAAGTAGGGCGTAACAAGGTTAGGGTTGGGCTTCAAGAAAAAATATAATTTTTAAATTATTATAATTCATTTTTTTTAATATTATATATATACTTTTTAAGAGTAAACAAAGGTAAATATTGAGTTAAAAATAATCTTTCAATGGAAAATAATAAACATTATATAGTGATGGATGATTGAATGATGAATAATATTGTGAAATATTACATTTTTACTTATTTATATCCGCATGTTAATTATTTTGTTAATGTAATTTTAAGAATACTAAAAAATTGTCTATGTTGTAATAACTTCTGACATTATCTTGTAATTTTTTAGTGATTATAGTTCATATTAAAATTTATATAATTAAACTTTTAAGTTTAGTTTTTTAAGCTCGTCCTTAATTAGAGTCAGGTTAGCTCATTTTGACAATTATACTCACTTAAGATCTATAAGTTTTAAACTTGATAGATAAATTCTGTAAATTTTTAATTTTGCTCATTTAGAATTCTTAATCTCACTTTTCTGTAAGTTGAAAGGTCAAAAATCATAAGTGAATATAACTGAAAGATTAGGGAATATGTCTATTAAGTAAACCAAATTAAAATCACAAAAAATAGTCTAACAAATTTAAAATGCAAGAGTATTTTCTATCCCCAACTTAAAATTAAAATTCAGGAATCTTAATACAATTTAGTTAGGTTAAAAAAAAAAAACTATTCTTTCTATCACTTAAGTTGTAGTTATAAAAATCGAAAAAAGAATTTCAAATTTTTTAAAATGAAATGACTTGTATACATACAAATTGTTCCACGTGACACCAATTTATTTACTACAGGCTTTTATGCCTGTTGGCTGGGGATTTAATATAAGATGGCACTAATTTTCAACGAAGCACAGACTAACTAGTGGCAGGCACAATAAAAGTAAATCTAATGTCAATTCCTTTCATGATTTTCAATTTTCATCAATTCCATTTCCTTTCTCCATCATCTTTATCACTTTAAATAATATTTTTGTAACAGCTCGTCCTTCATATAGATCTGAATTCTCTACAATGTAATTCTATAAATGAGACTGAGATATTCTCTTTTTAATTCTTTATTTTTTCTCTAAATTATAATATATTTACAATGTAGAGGATCTACTTCCTTCTTCTCATTCTAAGGAAACAAGTGGGGACAAATAAAGAGAAGTGGGGGTATTGACGTAGCTCCAAGTGAGAAAAAGTTTAACTTAAAAATAAACTATTGTTGACTTGTTGAGTGAAGGTTACACATAATAATTGCGGAAAATACATTTACTGATTATTATGTTTGTGATNTTGACGTGTCGCTGTGTCCGTATCCGTGTCGTGTCCCGTGTCCGTGTCCATGCTTCATAGATTTTAAGTAATGAATGATTTTTTAAGAAATTAAATTAATAATTATTTAATTTGCGCACTGGGTATTTATTTAATTGTTGAAATACTTGTTATTTTTTGAGTTTTTAGTTGATTTTTAGGTATTATGTTGTGAAAATTTTAATTTAATTATTTTAAGTGATGGATGATTAAAAAAATAAGAAATAAATTAATAATTTCTATTTAATTTGTTCATTGAGTACACGGGCAGTGATGGGATTTAAGAGATATAATCAAAACCTTCGTTCACATTTTCTACAAAATGCTAACTATGGGCAACAATTAATGTATGTCAACTTTCTTCAATTATATATACTTGTTGTGTTGAGGCCAAAAAAAAATTATACTTGTTGTGTTAGTTTTTGGGATCTATTTACGTCTATGGAGAAGTATGATTAGACTCGGGTTAACTGGTTAAAAAGATCTCAAAAATAGAAAAAAAATGGCATTGGAAGTTGGAACATACAATATTAATATCTCTGATGTATTTATTTTTGTGTGTTTGAGCCCTCGAGTCACATCCTTCATGGTCATTCAAATCGAAATATATAAAATTTTTAGCACGCGTCAAATGTTGATTGGAGAACTTAATAGCAAAGATGTAGAGAATTTGATGTAAGTTTTGTCCTAACAAAAATGTAGGAAACTTGATGTAAGTTTTCCCCTATAAATTAACTATTTCATTTCATCATACAAAATGCTCATTAAATCTTATTTGATTCTATATTTATAGCTAGTTTGAACATCATAATCATCATCAATCAAGTCCAATATTGAACCATATATATAATAGGATAAGTCAAACAAAAATCCAGTAAACAACTTGATTTGTTTACAATTTCAGCTTTAGCTAGATCAATCGTCTATGCAACTAGCTCGTCAATAGATAAATTTTCCATGACACAACAGAATTACTCATTTTGCTTATTGCATTTATAATTAAGTTACGTACACGGTAAATTACAAAATTGGTACAAATAGTGTGACATGTAGTTTGACTCTATTTCACTTTGCTATCTTGTGGTTTGAAACCTGACACTTTGGTACCCTATGGTATTCTCCATTAACACTTTGGTACTCTTTGGAACTACTTTGTAATTTTAACCATAACAAATTTTGCAAAAATTACAGATTGGCCCAAATTTTTTTAAAAAGTTTTCATTTTAGTCCCTAGATAATATGTATCCAGGGACCTATTCATAATTTTTTGAAATTTTTTTAGAGTCAATATGTAATTTTTGCAAAATTTGTTATGGTTAAAATTATAAAATTACTCCAAAGAGTGCCAAAGTGTTAATGGAGAATACTAAAGTGTCAGGTTTCAAATCACAGGCTACCAAAGTGAAATATGGTTAAACCACAGGGTACCAAAGTGTAATTTACCCAAACTTTTAAATGAGTATCTTGTGATATGTATTGTTAATACACTTTGGAATCTTATAGTTTTACTCCATCAAAAACTTAATGACACATATCACATGCCACATACGTGAGTCAATAAAAAATAATTTTTTTTATTTCTTCATTGAAATAAGTCCTTGTAATTAAACCTTAAGTCCCGATTTCACTTCCATTATTTTTTCTCAGACAGAGAAACCTGCCTTTTTTCTTATACATATTTGTACTTTGATATGGAGAGATTGTCTCAATGTATTGAATGGGGCCACCCAATCTCTAAAGAACCTTAGCTAAAATTTTCCTTATACAAATTGTCGACCATAAATTAACAAAATTTGAATATCACTTTTTTAAAAATAAATGAGATTAGTGTATCTCAGCCCCGATGTTCCACTTGATTTCAATGACAACTAACTTTCATCTTTCACCTATATATATATATATAAATATTTAATATAAAAGCGGCTATTCTTTGCTGCGCCAACACTACATGCAAAGCTATATGTAAATATATAAAGTGGAAGGTGGTGTTAACTGTTAAAGTTGTAGTTGATAATTGAAAAATAATGATGACCAGCAACACTATAATTTATATATAGATCTGCAAAGTAAAAAAGTACAAAGTAATTATTCACCAACTTATAAAAACCACTACCCAAAAAATAAGAAAAGAAAGTAAGAAAATATAACACGTACATATTTCAACGCACGCACAACAGAAAAAGAAAAAGATTCCCACGCGGAATTGGTAGATTCGTATAGGCTTCAAATGAAGAAATTAAATTAAATTAAATTAAATTAAATTGATACACACAAAAAAATATAAAGCGAGAGAGATAATTGAGAGGCTACCAGCTGATTAGCATTTAGCAATAATATCTTTAACTTGAACTCCTCTCCATCTATTCACCTCTCTATAAATACACATACACATGCATAAAGCTTTGCATTTTGAAAAACACATAATTATTTTGTATCCATCATATATATTCATGACATAATATAAAATTTTAACTACTCCTCTTTCTTCTTCTTCCTTTGTTTCAATATTGTTAGCTACTAGCTAGGTGTGACAATATGATGAGGTTGTTAAGATGTGATCATCATTTAGTGATGATATGGGTGTGTTTGTTTGAAATGTTGGCAATATCATATGGAGGAGGAGGAAGAGTGAGAGAATTCAAGTGGGATGTTGACTACATGTATGGTGCACCGGACTGCATTGAAGGCCTTGTTATGGCTATCAACGGCCAGTTTCCGGGGCCGACAATCCGAGCTCAGGTCGGCGATACCATCGCCGTAGCCCTAACCAACAAGCTCTCCACCGAGGGTGTTGTCATTCACTGGCATGGAATCCGGCAGGTCAATATATATATATATATATATATATGAAATATTTATTTTAATATATAGATATATTTATGTATCTCACTACTAGTATCCAAACCCTATTATCATAATCGACTATTCTAATTCAGAGTTTAGTCACAAAAAAAAATTAATAATAATAATCACACACCCGGTTACCAATAATTAGTGTTCAACCCTATTGCCAAGGATCAACTAATTAATTTGATTCGGAGCTTAAAACTTTGAAGCACTTTGTATCCCTATATATATATTTATGGGTAAATTACACTTTGGTACCCTGTGGTTTGACCCCATTTCACTTTGGTACCATGTGGTTTGAAACTTGACACTTTGGTACCCTGTGGTATTCTCCATTAACACTTTGGTACCCTTTGGAGCTATTTTGTAATTTTAACCATAACAAATTTTGCAAAAATTACATATTGACCCCCAAAAAATTTTCAAAAAATTACAAATAGGTCACTGGATACATATTATATAGGGACTAAAATGAGAAATTTAAAATTTTTTTGGGGTCAATATGTAATTTTTGTAAAATTTATTATGGTTAAAATTACAAAATAGCTCCAAAGGGTACCAAAGTGTTAATGGAGAATACCACAGGGTACCAAAGTGTCATGTTTCAAACCACAGGGTACCAAAGTGAAATAGGGTCAAACCACAGGGTACCAAAGTGTAATTTACCCTATATTTATTAAGATTCTCAGTTAATAAAAAAAACTCAAAAAATAGTACTAAGCTAGCTTCGATTGAAAAAAGTTTAGGTGAGTTGGGCCCCGGGGGCTCACCAAGGCCAGGGCAGGCCTCTAGGCTCTGTGAGCGCTTGCAGAGGTACTTACAGATCGCCTACCAACAAGGCCCTCACATCGGCAGTGGGAATCGAACCCACGACCTTTTGAGTTATGAGTCGACTCCTTACCAACTGGGCCAACCTTTGTTGGCAGTACTAAGCTAGCTGTTATATTTGTTACATAACATGTATAAAATTTGAATTTATATATATATATAATTGATACAAGTCTTGTTATATATATATATATATATGTATTGCAGAAGGGAACACCTTGGGCAGATGGAACTGCTTCCATTTCACAGTGTGCTATTAACCCAGGAGAAACTTTCCACTACAGATTCACAGTGGACAAGGTATAGATACATATATATATACATATAGCACTATTTATATAAAAAAAAAATATATATATATATATATATATTTATACACTCCTTGCCTCTCTCTTTTTAATATTTGACACCCAGCTGGCTATTTCCTATATATACTCTTCGCTAGCTATATATATAATCAAAAGTGTTTTGACTTAAATGTCATTATATAGCTAGTGGAAGTGGAGAAAGCGTCATTCTCCATTAAATAACATAATGTATCACACATGATCGATCTATAATAGTTAAGAGAAAAGCTCTTGTTAGTTGCTACCATGTGTTCGATCTCTATTATTTGCATATATTTGTTAGTTGTTACTACTATTATTTGCCTGATCTAGTGAGTGTGATGTTTTCTTTTTTTATATATGTTTGAGTACATTTTATAATAGAAGTAAATTTTTTTCAACCAAAGTATATTCCTAATATAACATGAATATAATAGGTATCCCTTCAATTCAACTAATCAGTCCTTAAATGGAATAAAATAATTGTTAGAATCAAGATATAATTAAGTTGATCCTTATATAATTTAAGATATGAAAGTTTATTAGTTTATACTTTTTAACCCCTCAAAGTTACAAAATCATTACATTTTAGTCATAATCAACCTTCTTAATTACTCTCTATATATTAAGAAAAATAGAAATAAAGGACTAAGTTGCATTGCACGCTTCCATGATTTTCAAGGACTGACATATATATATAAAATAGATTCGTATGGACTGAATTGTCAGATATACATTTGTAAACTAATTATTAATGGGTATGGATGCATGCAGGCAGGTACATACTTGTACCATGGTCATTATGGGATGCAAAGATCTGCAGGACTATATGGTTCATTGATAGTGGAAATGAGAGATGGGCAAAAAGAGAGATTTGAATATAATGGAGAGTTCAATCTTTTGCTTAGTGATTGGTGGCACCAAACTGCTCTACAACAAGAAATTGGTCTCTCTTCCATACCATTTCGTTGGGTTGGTGAACCTCAGGTAATTAATTAATTCATTAATTAAACTCTACATGTATATATGTACACTACAAGTCTACAACAATAAGAAAATTGCCAAAAAAAAAGTGCAATGTTTTTTTTTTTAAAAAAAGATTTAGATGTTATGCAGAAAATATATAGAATTTCGGAAAGTAATTAAAGATTCACGAGTTTTTTATTTTGAAGAAAATATTCAATTTTGATAAGATTGTTATTAAAAAATATTTTTTTGATTGTTGTTGTCTGTAACATTAATCGAAACTTAGAATCATCGCTGTATTTATTAATAGCTAGAACATAAAAAATACTATTTTTTTTTTGGTAAGATAAAAAAAATACTATTTTTTTCAATGAGAATCTTAGTAAATATATATAATTTTTTTTATAAAAAGTAAAAAAAAATTATGAGATTTTTTGTTTAGTTGTCATATATAGTTCATAGTTTTTCTATTTGCATTTACCTAAAGAAGTAACTATTGTTATATACTTATATTACTATTTTGTGGACATTCAGTTCTTAACTTGATTAGTGATATTTTTTGCTTTTAGTTTTTAAAAATTTGTTTATTTTGAAATTAATTTATTAATATAGAGTTCCAGAAAAAGTGTGTTGTAAAAGAGAAATAGTTAACTTGTTCCGAAGATGATGAAATTACTAAGTTATTCATTATTTCTTAAAAGAAGTTAAAATAAAGTCTGACAATTGACATAATTGTGGTAATTAATTATTTTGAATAATGATACTACTGTATATCCATGATGGTCAAGGTTGTACACAGTATCTATATATAGGTTGTTGCAGATGAGTCATCTCCTTTCTGACTGTTTCCTAATGTTCGTGAAAGAATATAATTTTCTTTTTGAACAAAATGAAAGAATATAATGATGGCGAAGAAAATAATTGAAGTTATTACAAGTACAAGTCCTTAATTAGGTTGATCCATTTATTTAATTATAAGTATGAAAACAGCTGTAATTAATACGAAGCAAAGTTAGACTATTCTCTTTTGGGTAAACATTTTTTTTTTGGTCAAATTGGGTTTACTTTATTACATTAATAAGTGTTCCTTTTTCCTTATTCTCATCTTCCTCCATAACATTCAATCCAAATATATACCTTTAGTTGACTACTTTATATGTTTGTGAAAATATAATTAGTTCATTAATTAATAATTTAAATTAATCACATATATAAACGCTTTAATTTTGGACAGAGTTTGCTAATAAATGGGAGAGGACAGTACAATTGTTCATTAGCAAGTGGTATAATGAACACAAGTTTACCAGAATGCAAGTTCATAGGCAATGAGCAATGTGCTCCTCAGATTCTTAATGTCATTCCAAACAACATTTACAGACTCAGAATTGCAAGTGCCACTTCCTTGGCTTCTCTCAACTTGGCCATTTTGGTAAGTAAAAATTTTATTTTTTATAATATGTTATTTTTATTTTGTTTAAAGTAGTGGAGAGTTATTTAACTCTCTCCACTATTTTTTTTCTTTCTTTTATAAAGAAATTAATTTTGAACAACCAAAACACCCCTCACACCAAAATAATAGTATAGGTATCAGTGTGTGTATTATTATTACTATACATTAGCTTAGCTTGCACTCCTTTTCTTACACTCACACCACTTGTGCATGCATGGACATATAATACATTGACAAAAGTTAAGTAAAAATATCTTTTTCGTCCTTAAATTTTACATTAATTTTAGTTTCGTCCCCAATACTATTTGTTTACGGTCAATTGTGTCCCCAAAGTTTAATTTCTCATTTTAATCGATTTTATCATTTGACTAACTTCTTTCAATAAATTAACAACTGACTTCATTGCGTTTTTCAATCCGAGTTAGAATTTAAGTTTTTTTTCCTATCAATTTACATTATATATCTTATATTATATGGCTCCACCCCTTTCTGGTCGTCCACATTTTAAAACTATAGTAAAAAATTAATAATAAGAGAAAAATTATTATTTGATCCCTTCTTTTTTACTGAGTTAACAATTTAGTCCCTCATTTATTTTACATACATATTTGCGTGTCCATTAGGGCACGCAAAGCCTCTAGTATATATATATATGTGTGTGTGTGTGTGTGTCATTAGCCATATAGAATATGTCGTTAATATTTAGCTAAAGTTCATAAGAATAAAAGATAAAATCGATAAAAATATAAAATTTTGGAGACAAAGTTGACAATAAACAAATATTGGGGATGAAATTGATAATTTGATATAAAGTTTGGGGACAAAATTTATTTTTTTGTCTTTAAATTTGGACCAAATCAATGAATACATCCCTGAATAATCAAAATACATAACCCAGCCCCTAAAATATCTTAATTATCAACAATTTAGTCTCTAAGTTGAATTGATCAATGACAAAAAAAAAATACTAATTCGATATAAATTTAATGACTAAAAAGTATAAACTTAAAGATAAAAAGTATAAAATTAATTTAAATTTAAATACTAAAGCATCAACTGATTAAGATTTTAACAATTGTGACATTTCCGAACTAAATTTCATCACATGAGTCATGCCTTTATATGGACGAATGGCTTTTGAAATAAATATATGGATGGATATAATGGCTTTTTGAAATAATGCTTGAATTATTATTTGGTGTTTGAAATAAATATATGGATGAAATGGCTTTATAATTAAGAAGTGTAGTGTACTGCATTTCACTTTCATGTTATTTTATTTTTCTTATTTAATTTGTCATTTTTCATCTGCCATCATTTTCATTTCGGTTAATGATGTGAACGTGATTATGGGGAGGAAGCTTCTCATAGATTCACTCTTACAATTCATGCTTCACTCTTAAGTATGTCATAGTGTCATCACGCTTTTTTATATATGTAGATTTTCTTTAAAAAAGATTGAGATATTTAAACTATAAAAAAAAAACAGAAATTTCAATTTTTTTTTATACTAAAATAAAATTGATTTTATATTTTTATGTTATTTTTGTTGCATTTGACATTCATTAAGTTATATTTAATAGTAGTAAGAAAAATTAAAAGTTTTTTTTTTCTGAAAAATCTTTAATAAAGGTTTTAATATAATTTAAAAATTTTAAGTGTTTTTTTTGTCACTTTAAAGATAGAGATAGAGAGGGCCGTGAGGCCTCTATCTATAGTATATTCCTATTCTATCTCTTTAAATTGCTAATAATAAACCATCACCTACATTGCAAATGGTCCAAATCCACTATATGCGAGTACTTATCTAATGACAATTGAAAAGGAAGACATTAAACAAAAAAGAAAAGGGACAGGAAGGACCAAAGTGAGAAATTGGGATTTATAGTTAGAAAATATTATAGAAAAAATATTTTTTTATTATAGAATTGTATTTTAAAATTTTATCTTTTAACAGTTTTTTTTTTAATTGAAGAAGCTAGTTATAAGGAGAGAAGATAATATTGGTAATTCAAATTCTATATGTGGCTATTATGAAAAATGTTAATAATAAGTTTTATCAATTATCTACATCTACATTATAATATATGGCTGTTGAATTTTTTGGTAGTTGATCTTTCAAATCATGTAATGAAATAAGTCTAGACATAAAATTAAAATATCAAAAGAATAAGAAAGTAGTAAGAATAACTTTTTTTTTTTGGCCTGGATAGTAAGAATAACTTAAGCAACTTCACACTACTTCATATATATATATATATATATATATACTAGGGGCTTGGCGTGCCCTAACGGGCACGCTAATATGCATGTAACGTTTGAATTGATTTAAAGTTGAANCTAATATTATATATATGTAATTTCAGTACATTTGATTATTAATTTTCTTTTAATATGAGAAATAAAATATCAAAAGAAGAAACAATTAAGTTAAACAATTTATTATTTTAGAATACAATATAAATAAAATATTATTGTTTTATAGTATATCTATAACTAGTTTTTATTTTTGAAAATGATACAGAATCATAAAATGACTGTGGTGGAAGCAGATGGAAATTACGTGCAACCATTTGAAGTGGATGACATAGACATATATTCAGGAGAAAGCTATTCAGTCCTCATAAAAACTGACCAAGATCCCACCCAAAATTACTGGATTGCCATTGGTGTAAGAGGCAGAAAGCCCAATACTTCTCAAGCCCTAACATTCCTAAACTACAAGCCCACTTCAACTTCAAAGCTTCCTCTCTTTCCACCTCCAATCACTCCTCTTTGGAATGATTTCAACCATAGCAAATCTTTTGCCCAAAAAGTCATGGGCCTAATGGGCTCACCCAAGCCTCCCATGAAAGCCCAACGTAGGATTTTCCTTCTCAACACACAAAACCTAATCAATGGGCTTATTAAATGGGCCATTAACAATGTCTCCCTTGCCTTGCCCCCAACTCCTTACTTGGGCTCTCTCAAATTTGGCCTAAAGAATGCCTTGGGCGACAAGGCACCACCGGAGAACTTCTCCTCAGAGTATGACATCTCGAGGCCGCCGGTAAACCGGAACGCGAAGACGGGGAATGCGGCTTACGTGTTTGAGATGAACCAAGTTGTGGATGTGATACTTCAAAATGCAAATGTGTTGAATGGGAATGGAAGTGAAATACACCCATGGCATTTGCATGGGCATGACTTTTGGGTGTTAGGGTATGGAGATGGGAAATTCAAGGGTAAAGAGGATGAGGCAATGTTGAATTTCAAGAATCCTCCACTTAAGAACACTGTAGTGGTATTCCCTTATGGGTGGACTGCCCTAAGGTTTAGGGCAGACAACCCTGGGGTTTGGGCCTTTCATTGTCACATTGAGCCTCATTTGCATATGGGGATGGGTGTGGTTTTTGTTGAAGGGATTAAAAATTTGAAGACTATGCATGTACCTACAGAGGGTATTACTTGTAGCATCACAAAGAAGGTGATTTCAAAGATGAACAACACTCACAACTAATGATCTTGATTGTTTGATGAGATAAGAAAAGTTGCAACAATTTATCAAATAGTCAAAATCACACATTTCAAACGCTTCAACTAATGTATCCATGCTACAAATAACTATATATCAAAACTTGTTGTGGCTCTTCCTTGTTCTTTTATTTTTATTGTTGTTTGTAGCTTCTTTTATTTTTCTAGTTTTAGCCCTTTTTAGGCTTGGTTTTTAGGTTGGTGTTAAGTTTTATTTTTCTGTTGTTATGTATTGGTGGTGTAGGCGTAGCTAGCTATGTATAATTGTCTCCTTGTAATCTAGTGCAAGATATTTTAATTTATGAGATGGAAGAGCTTTTGGCTAAGTAAAAGTGTGTTTTATCTATTTAATTATTAGAAAGAAGTATCACACTACAAAATCATCCTTATCCCTTAGGATATGTTTAGATTGAAGATTAAGGAAGAGAAGAGAGGAGAAGGGGGAGAGATTTGAGACCTCTTCCCCTTATTTAAAAAGTTGAAAATTAGAGGGAAAGAGAATAAGAAATTAAATAAATATAAGATTTATAGTCATTCAAGTTAATTTAATTTTAAAAATAAATATAAATAATATTTTGAATTTATAAAATAAACATAATATTAAATATTAAAAACTTAAAAATAAAAATATATTTTAAAAATTAGAAAAAAAAACTTTTTTAAAATCAAACCCACCTTGAGATTATTGGATAATGGGCTCACCCAAGCCTCCCATGAAGGCCCAACGTAGGAATTTCCTCCTCAACACACAAAACCTAATCAATGGGCTTATTAAATGGGCCATCAACAATAATGTCTCCCTCGTCTTCCCCCCTGTAAATATATACTTCTTTTTCTTGGGATTGTAGTTCATTATAATTATGTTAATTCAAATTTTGATAGTATTTTACATATTTTTCAATTGTGAATAAATATGAATATTGAGTGAAAAGAGATTTATCATTGGAAGACGACAAATTAAGTATGGTGATAGTCTGATTGATGATTGGAATTAAAGCAATGAATGACCTAAATCACTAGATCTTTGGTGTGATTTACCCCTAAAACATATGGAAAAAAATCCATTAGATAATGAATTATTAGTGTTCACCTTAATCTGTTAAAAAACCATAAATATTAAGTAATATATTCAAAAAGAGAATACAATAACTCAAACGACTGACTCTTACTATAATCATCAGATTATTGACTGCAAAATACAGTAAAAATCATTGATGCACAATGTGTGTGTATCTATATATATATATATAAACTTTCTGGGTGATTTATTGAAGCAAATTGGCAAATGGAGGAAGCTTTTATTTGGTGGCTTGTGCAATAATGTTTCCTATTGAACTGGATTGCTCTTTAGCGACTTCCACTAAATCCTCCTGCAATTCATAACGTATGAGGCCAGAATTTATGCTTGGATTATACCAAAATGAACAATTAAGAAAAGGAATTCATATATATATGATATAGATTTAAATGAAAGGAAGGTCTTTGTTAAACTTCCTCTTCAATTTTATTTTTTTCCCTTTCTCCTCTGTTTTTTTTAATTCCAAACGTATATATTCTATGATCTATGCAAATTGCATACAAATTATAAGAAGTTAAAATCTCATTCATTAGTATAGATATACCTGTGCAGCTATGAGTCTGAGAGTGGTTCTCTTGCTAGTCTCTTGCATATGTCCAGCTAGCAAAATTTCATCCAATATATAATATGCCTGCCAATATATGTATATATATATCAAGCTTAACTTTGAGTCATTATTGTATTGATGATGCCTCATGAGGTAAATATATATATAAATTTTGACTAAAGGTACTTAAATACATACCTTGTGAAAATTAAAGATCAAGTCCAGCTCACATACCTAAATAAGAAAAGCCAACATATATAAACAAGCCTTTTGGTTTAAATTCTCACATAATATATATATATATATATCTATGTGTGTGTAAGCAATGCAATAGAATTTGAGAACTGGAAATATTGAAGAGACTACTTACACTGCCAAAATAGCGATCTAGTGTTTCAACATAATGGTGAATAATGGAGAGTGTCTCTAATTCATTATCATCTTCATCAATGCAAAAGCAGAAGTAGAGGCTTGCATATCTGAACATAAATCATCCAAAACCAATTAGGAGGTTAGTTCTACTTAATCAATCATTTAATTTAATAGTGACTTAATTAATCTCTAGAAGAATTTGGTAACAATAATGATAATTAATCTTCACCACTTTTGTATTTACTTATTACCTTTTATAAACAACTTTGAGTCCTCTCCACTCTACAAAGTTACAAAGCTTAGGAGTGCGAGGCAGGATTTGCCCGCTTAGCTCTCGAATTACCTATAAAAACATTGGTCGATCACTATTAATACTACTATTATTAAATGTCGACAAAGTCTAAAATTATTAATAGATCGTGGCATTTCTTAAATATGATATATTGGGTTCCAATTAGGTCAAACAAAACTCACTTTAATAATTTCTACATTTAAAGAAGAATAATCTCTGACATCCACCGAGAGATACTACTTAATTCTTATCAAAACACTACTATCATGAAATGAAACAATAATATCATACAATGTTTCAATTATGGGCTTGATGGGTAGTAATAGATCATAAGTCCAATGATCTCTATAAACAATCTCATTAGAAGGCGTATGCTCGTAGACTAATTTAGAGTTTAAGGTATAAGAAAACATGAAGTTTAACGATTTAAGCAATACTTTTAACTTGATCAAAAGTCATAATGGAGGCATGTAATGAAGTGATTAAGCTGATAAGAAAAGAGAAAAAACTAATTGTTGGTATTAGGAATATTATTATATATGAGAATACCTTGGTTCTTTCTTTTTGGGAATAAGGTGAATACCATTTGGTGAGCCTTACTTTGCCTTGTCTACTTATGAGGATCACAAAGTGAATCTGCATACTTGAGATGAAACCATATATAGTTACAAACTCCACAATAAAACACACACACACATATTATAGCTTGTTTTCTGTCTCATAATCTCAGATCATAAATAATGCCAATAAAGATATCATTTTTAATGGGTAATTAAAGAACACGAAGAAACAAGAGAAATCACCCGAAACAACCACGATCCCCAAATCAAATTTCATTAAAAAAAATTTATACATGAAAAGCGATTTGGGGAAGAAATTGTTTCTAGATAGAAATTAAAATCACTGAAAAATACCAAGAAGAAAAGGGCAAAATATGACTTTACCATTAGTATTGATTTGATTTATGAGGTTTCAGAAGAATCCCAAACAACTACGCAGATCTGTTTTTGGTAATTTTTGTTTAAACTTTCTCTCTGTTTTTCTTTTGGATGAAATCTGAATTCTGATATATCAAATGTTAGGTTAAAGTAAAATGCTTGAATTTCGTCTGTTTCGCATTAAATAACGGTGTCTTTGACTGGTGGTTAATTAATTGATCAAATTTTGTATTATATTTCGTGAAGTAATTCTTAAAATTTAAAAAAAAAACAATATATATATATATATAAATAAAACTCATCATTAAAAGAAAGATAATGTGTAAGCTGAACGCCCTTAATCAGTTGGGTTGATCCAAATGTATATGAGTGGTGAGAGACACTCTATCAATTCTTAATCAAATATTAAAGTGAAATTTTTGGATGCAATACTTTAATTTGGATAATAACTTTATTTGTAATAAAAGATCAAATTGACAATATTAAACATAACAAAGCATGTACAAAGTAATTATGTGTCTTTTTCAAAATCATGATAAAATATTTGTCTTATCTTAGATTATTTCACATATTGTATTATATCACTTTTACGCATAATTAGTTAATAATAAACTTGATTAGGTAATTGCTTACAACCTTTGTGCAAGTGTCCTGAAAGTCGATATATATATATATATATACTAGGGGCTTTCCGTGCCCGAAATATTTGATATTTGTAGTTATTTAGTGACTAAATAGTATATTTTTATTATTCAAGGATTAAATCGTTAGAAATGTGAAAATTAAAAGACCAAATAATAAGTTTTCACTTTTTATGGAGTTATAAGAAGTTAAAACATGAAGGTGGGCTAGCTAGAGAAAAGTGGGTGATTTTTTTCTTTTTTAATTTTTTAATTCAATAATTTTGACCAAGTATAAAAGAGTATATAATATAAGATATCTTCTGAATTATTATAATAGGCTCAGATTATGATAATTAGATGCTTTACTTTATCTGTTGAAAGTCATAGCTTGAAACCCAATTTACCTCTTCTTCGTCACAAGAAATTATTATTTTAGAATTTAGTGAGTCGTTGAAAATTGAATTGGCCTTTTAATCTTGCACGTTTCCTTATCTTCTTGGACTTCTCATTTGATATGATTGATTAATGAAGCAAAAAATATATAAAAGAAAAATAAAGGCCAAAAAACTCAAATTGGTCCCTTATGTATGAGGTGGATTTTAAATTAGTCTCCTATGTCTCATTTATTTTAAATTGGTCTTACATATTTCTATAATTTTTCAAATAGGTCTCAAACCTATTTTCGATATGCGATTTGATCTTATTTACTAACGATCTAAATTGGGTAGAGAAAGAATTCAAGTTAGCACATAGTTTCAAACTCGTTGCATCCGAACTTGAAACGAGAGAGATATGATCAACTTTGCTTATTTGACTATAAAACAGGTTACTCAGTTTCACGATTTGACGTCTTTTGTTGGCAATCTCAAAGTACTTGCCAAAAGAAACTAATAACTCTGGATTCATCTATTCAAATTTGAGACGAGAGAGATATGACCATATTTAGTATTATTTATGACCAATTTGAAAAATTATAGTAACACATAAGACCAATATGAAAAAAACAAAACATAAGGGACCAATTTGAAATTCATCCCATAAATAAGGAACCAATTTGATATTTTAGCCAAAAATAACAATTAAAATGAAAAATAATTACTAAGTCATTGTAATTTATTAAAGAAAATTGATTTAGTTCTTATAATTATATATATATTTTTATAAAAAATAGTGCCGATCGATATCTTGCAAATGTTTAAATTTTGATTCTTAATATATAAATATGTTTGGGTGAGCGCGGGCTGGGTTGGGGCGGGTTGAGGGAAAATCTCAGCCCAACCCGCACATCAATCTGTGGGTTGGGTTGGGTTTGAGTTTTATAATTTTTAAAACTTAACCCGAACCAACCCAACCCGCAGAGTTGCGGGTTGGGTTGGGTTGAACCTGCGGGTTGAGTTTGTAATTTTTTTTTAAATTTTCATAATAAAAAAATATTATTATAAATTTGTGACTAGTGAATAAAAAAATTTACACGTATAAAAAAGTTAAAAAAACATAGATTTTATATATATAAATCAATTAAAATATACTCCATAACATATGTAAATGTAACACATATATGTAATTATGTAAATTTTAAAATTAAAATGTCTTATTTATAAAGAACTAATAATACATAAGAAATTATACAAGATTTATATAAAAATACATAAACATGTATAAAAAAATAAATTAAAAAATAAAAGAAAATTATATGCGGGCTCGCGGGTTGGATTGGGTTGAAAAACTATGAACCCGCAACCCAACTCGCAAGTGTGCGGGTTGACAATTTTGAGCCCAAACCAACCTGCGAACTCGAACCAACCCAACCCACAGCTGCGGGTTAGTTTGATTTCTATGGGCTCGCGGGTTGGCGGGTTGGTTTACTCACCCCTAAAATCTGTCATGACATAAAAGTTTGATAGCTATGTTTAAATTCTAATACTGCCTTTGTTAATACAAGTATTGACTATTGATACGAAAGGAATTAATTTTATATTTGATTCCTCTACATGAACTCGATATAAATAATATTATGTGGAAAAATGAAATTTTATGACCAAATTAAAATTTTAAGTAATTATAATTAAGGACGTAACATTTATTTAATTTATTCAAAAAATTATAAAGAAAGAAAAGCCACACGTGATTGAAATCAAAGTCAAAGTGCTAATTAAATTGCAGTGCACGTCTGTTTCTAATTTAATAAGTTGTTAACAATGCATAAGTCTCTTTCATTCTCCTATACTTAAATTAGTTAAGAGGCGGTAAAACATGTTTAAGAATCTAATGGATAAATTATCAGATGGAATACTTTTAAAATTAGAAGGAAGCAAATAATTTAATAAAAGTTTGTATTAGTTTTTCACTTTTCTCTATAGATTCACTTCATTTTTATTTAATATATCATTGTTTAAAATTTTGTAATTAAATTATTTTTGTTTTAAAGAAATTTTCATTTAGTCTTGACTCTACCATTAAATTATGTTGCTATAGTCAACATATATAATTTGATGGGGAAAACCATGGTTTAACAAAAAAAAATTCATAATTTGTTACATTAACCATACGATGAGTCGATGAGATTAAAAAACAAAACCAACACAAATAAACTAGTAGTTTTGTATGACTAAATATTATTTTAAATATTAAAATAATATAAAAAATATAAAGTTTTTGAGAATCATTTTATATAACAAATATTTTAAAATTAGAAATTATGAATTATTATATAAATAATTATGATTATATTTTAAAAATATTTAATATATTTAATAGTTTATAAATTTAATTAAAACGGCTAAATAATATCAAACACGTATATGAATATATAGATAAAAGTCAAGGCCAATCATTATCTTATGCGGAATTATATTTACATAGACCTATTCTAAATTAAAGACAATATTCTATGTGGCACGATCTCTAGAATTAAGAGTGGAAAAGGTTTGAAAATTTTGATAATGTAACGACTAACAGGGTGGACGAATGCCTATGGATGCAGTATATAATAAGGAGATACTTCCAAATTTATTATAGGCAACACAGTCATAAATAATCCTTTTCATTTATTTGTTTTAATAATTTTGTATTATATATCACCCACACCATAGAATATAATATTGTTGTAACTTGTGTATAAGTCATAATATATTTTATATTATATTATCAGATAATATTCATTAGTAATTGTTATCTTTTTTATTTTTTATGAATAAATTTAAAGTTATTGTAACAAAATATCACTAACAATGATTAAGACATCTCTACTTTATTAATACTCATAAAATTTATCACTTGAAACCAGTGTTGTCATAACCGAACCGGACAAAGACTCGGACAAGTGTTCGGTTCACGGTCGGATCGGTTGAATCGGTCGGACCGGATGTTTGGACCGGATGACGCAATAAATAATTATTTTTAATATATTAAATATAAACCTCTATATATATTTTTTTGGGTCTAAGAGATGCATTAAATCTATTAACATGGGTTCGATCCCTACAAGGCTCAAAATGATTTTTTGTAAAAAAAATTGAGAACCGCCGGTCCGGTCCAGCGGTTGGACCTGGTTTTCCGGTTATTTCCGGTCCAATCCGGTCCAACTATCATTCCGGTTCAAATGGTTGAACCAACTCGCTTGTGTCTTCGGATAGCGGTCCGACCGGCCGGTCCGGTCCGGTTTTCACATCAGTGCTTGAAACTGAAGGAGGGTTGGATCAATAGAAGTTTTTCTTTTTTTTTTTTTTGGTATGTCTATCCAATTTTTGAGGTCATGGGCTCGATTTGCATCACATAATTAATTATATTGAGAGAGTCTCCTAATAAAAATAATTGTATTCACAAGATCAATCAACTTCTGTTATATGTGAAAAAATTAACTAGTACATATTGAAGCTGATTTTACCTTCAAAATAAGTGTTCCAATCTTAAAAAAATATTTCTTTCTTGAAGTGCTAGAGACCATATATATATTGACTCATTCCTAGTGGGTTACTATTTGGGTGTTAGTCAATTTTCATTCAATATGAACTTCAAAGTTAAATGTTTTAGTATTATTTATACTAAGGGGGATTAAAAAATCATATTAAAGGGAATTTGTTTGATTGAGAGAAAATAATGTAGTTTCAACACATAATTCAATATAATGACAACCACCAACTAATTAGAACATTATAAACTAAGAATGCGTTATAAGATCAAATAACCTAGCCTAATTAATTATTGGTTCACCTAATGTTTCTTTGTCAAGAGTACTTGTAATAATGAATTTGGATCATTTATAGTGTTACTATTGTCTAGTGCTAAGAAATAAATGAATAATTAAAGAGAAAAAATATCAGATACTTCCTCTCTCTAACTATTCCTTTATCTCTCAACACTATACTATAATGACATTACAGAGAATTCATGTCCTATAAGAATGAGTTCATAGATGAGGTATTTCTAAAGCACCCCTTAATTATATATACTTAAGTTAATTTTGTATTATGTGAACAAGATGAGTGTTTATAAGTAAAAAGTGTTTATAGTCATACATTTTAACTTTTAATTAGTTGATCCATGAGGAAACCTATTATTTGGTTCCTCCTTTTTTACTGAGTCAACGATTTGGTCCCTCATTTATTGAAATGGACTACTCAGTCCCTCATTTATCATAATTTTGAACTATTTAGTCCCTCATTTATCATAATTGTGAACTATTTAGTCTCTCATTTATCATAATCGTCAACTATCAGACGTTAAATGTTTACATAACATCGTTAAATGCCACTTTGGCATCCTAATCACTTAAATCAACCGAACTGGACCAACAAACACAATTAAACCTGCCTAAATTTGAATTAGATCCAAATATTTGTTTTACACGTGAAACTTCTATAAGGCATAAATTATTGAATTATTCTTAAATCTCAAAGCTTAGGTGATCTCAAATAGTTAAATATGTGACATTTAACGTGTTATATGTACACTTAATGGTCAGGTTATCAATGTTGGTAACGGAGATAGGCTATAGGGACTAACGAGTTGACATTTCTAATTTTTTAGGGACTAAATAGTCTATTCCAAAAATGTAAGGACCAAAAGTTAAAACTATGAAAAAGGAGAAACCAAATAGTAAGTTTGGTAAAGGTTTAAGATGTGAAATACTGAAATACATGTGTAGCGATCTGATCGAGGAATTAATGATCCTATACGGAATTAGTTAAACAAAAGATTGTCGAGAGCTCAAGCCATGAGTTAATGAGAACATCACAATAATTAATCTATGGAGGATGAATTATATATGAAATCTTTGAAGTTTTAGAAAAGAAAACTTTTGAGCACAAAATCATAAAGTTATTTTAGGAATCATTGCATAGATAATAGTTTGATAAAGTATAAATAAATGAGAGAAATTAATTGAGATTTTAGAAATGGAGAAGAAAAATCAAGTGAGCTTTAACTTCATCGTGAATATATATAATACAAATCATAAAATCAATTTTCTTGAACCTTTATTAGTAACTATCAATAATAAGAGGTTGGTTTAAATAGTAAACGATTTTGTATTATTTAAATAAAGTCTTTTTCTGTTGGGAGTGTTCCTCCAAAATTTTACATTGGGCAAGTTAGAAAATGGAGAGGGGTGATGAAGCATATAAATAGGGAGGGGGTCTTTTATCTTGAGATGTACTACAACTTACACAAATATCCTAAAGGGTGTAATAAAGTTTGGGTAGTTGTGTGTCATTTGTGAGAGAGAATTTAAAATTTTTTTGTTCAAAAATTGTATTGATGAGGGTTTGTAATTTTATTCTTGCAAAAATTATAATAGTAAAGTTTACCTAGTAAGACTGTGGAGTAGGTCTCGAGGCACCGAACTATGTTAAAATTTTTGTGTTTGTTTCTCTTTTTCCTCTTCCTTTATTTGTTATGTGAATTGCGCTTCCGCCCAACATCTTCTTATTCGTGACTCCACCTTGAATTTTCACAAAAGTTGTAACCCCATCATATATGTCTTTGATTGCTTGCATATGTATAAGTTACATGAACTTTTTTTTTTTTTTTTTAGAAAAAAATCCTTCCATAATACTTCTCTTGATACTTTATCAATGAAAACCATGTATATCCATCAATCTTCTTAGTAAACATATAACCCATGTGTTCTTGGCATGAAACCAACTTATTCTCTGTAATTTGTATCTCAAAACTCAGTCTTATTCTCTGATCTCATATCAATCATAATATAGCTCATGAATTTGATCCCTTAATAATTTCTCATAATTTTGTATATCCTCTTTGTTCTTATACACAAAAAACTTTGTTAACCAATTTACAAACTTACTTCTTGAATTCTTCCACACCTAGATTGATATATATATATATATATATATATATATATATATTTTCAGGTCCTACTACTTTACTATATATTATCCATTCTTCTCAATGCCTGTATATCACTTTATTATACTTTTGACTTCTCTTATCAAACTATCATTATGAGATCTTTCTCATTCCTATATTTGTATCATAGACATACACGTATCCTTCATTAAAAATTTTGTGCAAGTACTTTGTCCTTCTATCTTTCTTGAATATCCTTATCCTTTATCAAGTTATTATCTTCTCCATCTAATGGGCACATTTCATTTGATCAATGTCTCTTGTTTTTCCCTCCCTACATGCACTTAACCAGTTTGAATATTTTTCCCTCTCCATCTTTGGTTTTTAAAAATTGCATTAGTACATATATCCCATCATAAGTTTATTCATTATATTGCCTCATTCACAATCTTATTAACGTTTTTTTTAATTACTTTATAGTTCTTCCCATTTACATTAACGTCTTTTTTAATTACCTTATAGTTCTTCCAAACTTATATTATTTCTGCATGTCTGTCATGCTTATAACAATCTTTCTTAACTTTATTCTTATTGTTTTGTACACTAGTTACATCCCACTATCAAGATTATTTTCTGTTTGATCCAGCACCTTTTGATATACCCAATAATTTTGTTATAACATTATATATAGTACAAATATGTAGTATGCTGCCAACAAAGGTTGACCCAGTTGGTAAGAAGTCGACTCATAACCCAAAAGGTCGTGAGTTCGATTCCCACTGCCGATGTGAGGGCCTTGTTGGTAGGCGATCTGTAAGTACCTCTGTAAGCGCTCACAGAGCCTGGAGGCCTGCCCTGGCCTTGGTGAGCCCCCGAGGCCCAACTCACCTAAACTTTTTTACACAAAAAAAAAGTATGTAGTATGCTTATTTTGTTTTCATTTGAGATTTTTTGTTTTCTGAGATTGTAAATTAGGTTTAACCAAATAGCATATATTACTTATTATATTACGTAAATAATAATTAAGTTGTTATGAAGTTGTCACTGACACTTTTTTAATAATAATTTGTATACTGCTATTGAAAACCTTTCAGTGATAATTATGAAAAAATTATCATCGAAATATTTTCCGTAATGACTTAAATATGGCCCCTGGAAATTTTAATAGCAAATATGAAAAAATCGTTAGCACAAATATTTTAGCAGCAATCTGAGTATCGCCACTAATGACTTTTTTGTGGTGACTTAAGGAAAGTTGTTACCAAAAGTTTTTAAAAAAATCATAATACAAATACTTTCCATGGATATATATACGAGAGGTGTGACTGAAAACAAACTTTTAATGACAGAAACTTTTTTTTTTGTCATTGAAGTAAATATATGAGTTAAAAAGATGTCCCCTAAGCATGAAATCATAAATGCAGGCCAAAAAAAAAAA